>JAOTRS010000012.1:16765925-16782155 GCA_028565755.1 Dinotopterus cunningtoni | reverse complement strand
GTTGAACTGGGTCATTAACGAAAGCCATCACTCAAATAACACACACGCCGTGCTTTTCTTTTCTCAAACACACACACGCACACACACACTCACACACATACAAAGACTAAGGCACAGCTGGAGACAGGCAGAGAAAGAGACATGGTAGGAGGTGCGTGTAAGTTCGAGAGGCAGACGTAGAGAGCTTTAATTACCCTGGTTACTGAAGTTGCGATGCCTGCGACGGTCTCTGAGGGATTTGGAAGATTTGTTTCAGCAGCAGCTGGAAACAAACCGATATGACACTCACCCAATAACAATAACGGCGTAATTGTGTCTGCTGCTCCTTCTCCTCTCTGCATGGCTGCTTCCAACCAAGACAAGAGGCACTTCTGGCCCCAGTTAGTAATACAACCAATGGAGCTGTTCTTGCTGTAATGGGTTAAGGAATGGTTTATGAAATTTCTATATCCCTATTATGGATCTGATTATAATTAACTGAGAGAGAGAGAGAGAGAGAGAGAGAGAGAGGTTGGTAGTAATGTTTCTGCATTTTTGTGAGCCTTAGAATGTGGTCGGACAAACCTGAATAAGTCCAAATCTATTGGTTTTATTTAAGGAATTGGATTGGCCAGGCTGTATATAAGAAGGATAATCACATTTTAATTTTATTTATATAGCGCTTTGAACTATGCTCATTTTCACAATGCAGCTTTACAGAATAAGTCGAAAAGTGTGATGAAATATGTTTAAATCATAATGATCAGATAGTCCCTGATGAGCAAGCTGAGGGTGATGGGGGCAAGGAAAAACTCCCTGAGATGGCAATAGGAAGAAACATTTGAGAGAAACCTGACTCAACAGGGAACCCATCCTCATTTGGGTGATATCAGATAGCAAGAATTGATCTGCAGTCATACTGTGTGTTAGGAGGCTGAAAGTTTAGTATAACAGGAAAGACGTTTAACGTAATATCCAGTAATATCCAGAGTCCAGTTTCATTATTGGAGGCTCAGGTACAAAACTGTTTGTGGGAATTTCCAGGAAATTTGAACTATTGAGTGATTGCAGTCACAAGCCATCAGGGAACAGCTGTCTGCATCAGCCAAGTCCAGAACTGTCTTCATGGTCAAGTGGAACCGTCCACAGCCACCACATGCATTCCAAGCAGACCACATGGGGCCTGCATGCAATGAGATCTTCAACCAGAAGTGGCACCAAGATGAGTTAAAAGGAGTCCGTAGGGCAAAGGGGGTTTCAGAATCATTGACAACTCTGACAACCTAACTAAAAGAGAGAGCCAAAAGCAAATCCAAAACCGATCTGACCAGAATGTCCAGGCTACGATACAGTAACTCAAATAAACACTCTTGACCACTGTGTTAAGTAGAAAAGCAGCCCAAAATTCACAAATTAACAAACCTTGATGTGGATGTGCCAGAACAGTCCTTACAGCAGTACTGGGATCCAGTGTGGTCTATGACAGTTTAGTGTATGCACCTGAAGGTTTGTTGTGTTGAGGATTTTTTGATGCTTTTCAACTCAACATGGTGGTAAAGAGTGCTTTGTCTTCTTTCATTTCCACCCATAGAACGTCCACTCTCTGGATGCTTTGGGTTTTTCTTATCTCTATTCCCCTGAGACAATCCAAGGAGATTAGAAATTTCTCATATTATTTTTTTGTCTCCTAGTGTACAAAGCTCTTCTCCTGTATCTGCATGGTTTTATGCTCATCTCCGGCCACACGATTGGCTGATTGTTGATTAGCAGTCCATTCTTGGATGGTAGACATGCTGTTATCCTTCCAAATGCCTAAAGTCCATATGGGACTGTATAGAATTGAAGAGACATCCAGATCATTGATTACAACACACACACACACACACACACACACACACACACACACACACACACACACACATATACACCTGTTCAATATGGATCTGTGTAGTCTGATACTGTATATGAAGCATGCTCACTTCCTATAAAACCAAAAGCATGCAAACAGTTTAATACAGACATACCGGCTTCTCCTGCTTTGACAGCGATTGATACGACTGCATGCGATGTGGCGTACAGTAATCGAGAATTACACTGTTGAGAGATTTCTTTCTGGAGTAAGATGTTAGGAACAGCTGGTGAGACAGATCGTAGGGAAATGTTCCTCTGATCCAAACCAGCAGGCTCGATCTTATCAGACATCACAACCAGTGCTCAGCCGCAGCCTCCTGCTTTTCTCTATGATGCATGCGTGGACATGAATCAGTGCCCGTTTTTCTTTCCCGGTCGACTCTGTGTGTCTATGCTGAGCTATGACTGTGTGTGCTACAGTAATGGCTGCCAGCTGGTTGCCTGGCAGGCTCTGTAGAGGCAATGATGGAGGATGGTTTGGGCTGCCTCTCTCTCTCCGGTGGCCTCGGGGACCAAAAGCGAGCCCAGATGCCCTTGACTAGGCCCCCGCTGGCTGGTATCAATTAGAGGGCTGGCTGGCGAAGTTGGCAGGCTGGGTACAGCACCTGGGGGCTGGCGGTCTCGACTGGGCACGCAAACAGAAGGCCTCCACTTGCCACAGATATCAGCTAACAGCACAGTGACGTACAACATCAGGGATACACCGTGTGAGTAGTGTTTAGTCTCGGTCCCTTGCCTTCCCGTGTATCACCTTGCGAAGAATCAGAACATCCCTTAGTTTTCTTCAAGTCCTTTTTCGGACAGATTCTGGAAGGAGAAAAAAATGGAGTAGATGTTAACTGCCATTTTAATACAAGGGGTGTTCAAGTGAAACCGGGACATGTCGGCTCACGAGCAGAAAAAGAGTTTATCCTGTGAGTCCTACAATGGGAACAATGGTCAAACCGGGACTGGTTAATGGTAACAGGTGAGTGATTGGTTGATGGGAACTATGGTGTATAATGATTGTTTGATGGGAACAATACTGATGAGTGATTGGTTGACGGGAACAGTGGTTGTAAGTCATTAGTTTAGGGGAACAATGGTGATTAGATGTTAACTGCTATTTTAATACGAGGGGTGTTCAAGTCAAACCGAGACATGTTGGCTCACGAGCAAAAGAAGAATTTATCCTGGAAGTCCTACTAATAGGGCCAGGTGAGTCACGTGTTAAGCAAAACAGCAGGCAACCGTCTCAATCCAAGAGTGGATCAGCATATTGTAATGAAATTTCTCATGAGTGAAGATATAACGTTGATTGATGGTGATGAGTCTCTTAGCCGTAGTAAAATATTTGAATGGTTCAAACGTTTTAAAGAAGGCCGTATGTCTGTGAATGACGATCCCAGCTAAGGTGGCTCAGAGCCCATGAACATTCAGTGAGTGGAACACCTGATCCTTGAAAATCGATAGGTAACTCATACCCAACTTGCAGAAGAGACGCATCTCACTGTGTGAACTGTACACACGACCACTCACCAACACCACTTGCAGGTTACAGGAACTGGCTGGGAGTTATCGCCACATCCACCATACAGTCCTGACCTCATTCCAAGCCATTTCCACATGTTTGAACCGTTAAAGGAGTTCCTGGGAGGCCAGCGTTTCAGACATGAGACAGGCGTTACGATCATGGTTCTAGCACACAGAGAAAACTTTTTACCTTAATGGTATCCAAGCACTAGTAAAATGCTGGTGCATTATTGTACCAGGGGACTATATAGAGGGGTAAAGGTAGTTTAAACACTCATAACTGTGTTCTGTTATTCTGCACAATCGAAAGTCCCAGTTTGACTAGAACACCTCTCATATGATTCACTACTCTCACTCAGATTGACACAGAAGAAAGTTCTTCCTCAAGTACATATGAATTTTGCCACCCAATTTTTTTTTTTGCCTTGTTTGTCTTATTGTCTCTTAACTTTTGGAAATTGCCAAACCAAAAGGAACATTTTAGGTAGAAAGCTGGAATGAAGTTGTGGTGACACAAGCCTAACCTCATTCATTCATATTAGAGGAAGTAAGAAATAAAGGAAGGAAGGGTTCAGATAAAGGGGAAGAAAAGAGAGAAAGAAAGTAAGAAAGAAATGAACAAATGAAGAGAGGATTGCAGATGGACAAGGAAAGGAAGGAAGGAAAAGAAGAGAAAAAAAGTAAGAAAAAGAAAAAGTGTGTGTGTGTGTGTGTGTGTGTGTGTGTGTGTGAGGGTATTTTCACTTTGGCCTGTGTGTCACGCGAGCATTTAACATTGTCTGCTAATGCTTGGTGTGTGTGTGTGTATGCGTACTGTATGTTTGTGTGTGAGTAAGCTGGAAAAGGATAAAAGAACCAGAGGCAAACCTCACCATTACCACAGCACCCTTCAGCTACATGGGAAATTAGAAGGGGCAGTGTGGACTTCCTGCCTGTTTATCCACCCAGACATTATGTCTGTGTGTGTGTGTGTGTGTGTGTGTGTGTGTGTGTGGCTAATGTGAGACAGGGAAGTGGGAACTGACTCATGTGCAGTAATCAGGACCTCGGCTCTGTGTGGTGTGTGTGTGGTGTATGTGTGTCTGTGTATGTGTGCATGTGTGTGTATTTATTCCATGACCATGCAACATATTAATTTCGGATTGCTTGGGAATAACGATTCTTTAATGAAAATAATGGTGATGAGTGATTGATCATTGGAACTATGGTGATGAGTGATTGATCATTGGAACGATGGTGATGAGTGATTGCTTGATGAGAACAATGGTGATAAGTGATTAGTTGAGATAAACAATGGTGATGAGTGATTAGTTGATGGTATCAATGGTGATGCGGGATTGATTGATAAGAACAATGGTGTTTAGTGATTGTTCATTGAAACAATGATAAATGATTGCTTCATGGAAACAGTGGTGACAAGTTATTGCTTGATGGGAACAATGGTAATGAGTGATTGATTACTGGAAAACTGGTGATGAGTGACTGGTTGATGGTAACCATGGTGTATAGTGAGGGATGGGAACAATGGTGACGAGTGACTGGTTGATGGTAACACCGGTTATTGAGTGATTAGGTGGTGGTAACAGTGGTGATGAGTGACTGGTTGATGGGAACTATGATGTACTGTATAGTGATTAATGGGAACAATGGTGATGAGTGACTGGTTGATGGGAACAGTGGTAATAAGTGATTGATTACTGGAACAATAGTGATGAGTGACTGGTTGATGGTAACAATGGTAAATGAGTGATTAGGTGATGGTAACAGTAGTGATGAGTGACTGGTTGATGGGAACAGTGGTAATAAGTGATTGGTTGATGGGAACTATGGTGTATAGCGATTGATGGGAATAATGGTGATGAGTGACTGGTTGATGGGAGCAGTGGTAATAAGTCATTGGTTGATGGGAACTATGCTGTATAGCGATTGATGGGAATAATGGTGATGAGTGACTGGTTGATGGGGACAGTGGTGATGAGTGATTGGTTGATGGGAACAGTCGTAATAAGTGATTGATTGTTGGAACAATTGTGATGAGCAATTGGTTGACGGGAACGGTGGTTGTAAGTCATTAGTTTAGGGTAACAATGGTGATTAGTGATTGATGCTACACATGTGTGTTAATAGTGAAGAGACTGTCTTGTCTAGGTGCATACAATAATTTATGTGTGTGTGTAAGTAAGAAGGGATTCAGTGGCGGTAAAAAAAAAAAGGTAGCCAAATAAATTTGATTCATGTTCAGCAACCAAGACTACCTCAGTGTATATGTGTTTGTGTGTGTTTTGTTTCTTGTTGAGAGCACAGCGTGTGTGTGTGTGTGAGTGAGTGTGTAATGTTAAACTGCTCTGGGGAGCCTGTGGGAGGAGAACACACAATGGGTCCAGGGCATGTGGTGCTTTTCTCCGCTGCACATGACGTCTTTGGGGAAACGTGATGTGGGGCATCTGGCTTGTTGGCATTCAGAGCCCATACGGCTTTTGTTCAGCTGCGAGCTGAGGGAGAAATGAGGTTAATTTTACAGCGCTTTGTGCTCTTTGTACATAATGAGTGTTTTGTCATGCAGCTATTTAAAAATCCAGTCACGCCGCATGAGCTGGGGGAAAAAAAAACACATTTTAGTCAACTATTGAACTAATATAATCATCAAATTGTTTATAATTAAAGAGTAATTAAACTGTAAAATCTGTGATAAGCTGAGCGTCGACTCGAGTGCCGGTTCTGTCGTGTAAACCTGAGCGCGCTCCGAGTGCCTTTCTTTAATTAGCACCTAAACCTGAGGTGTGTAAGTTTCCTAAGGGAGCGGTCGCTTCCTGTCGGAAAAAGTCTCTCGCTAACACCTGGCATGTCTCTCTCCTCGGAAAACCAGTAGTGATGGGACGTTTGAATCATTTAAGTGATTCGGCTCTTTGAATCTCGTTCATCAAAATAAAGGAATCTTTTTTTGACTCATTTAGTTTTTTTGATCAGAAATAAAATAAAATGTTGCATTTTCAATAAACAGACCCCCAATATGTCTACATACACAAATTTTGGCTATAGTTTCAGTAATGAAAATATTACAGTGCAGCTAAGGACATAAACAGAATGAGCAGCTCACCTCTCATATCTTTCTTTTGAATCTATTGCACTGTATAGTGTCTATGGGAGTCACGTGACTAAAGAATGAACGACTCGGACTAGAAGAGTCGTTGAGAAAGAATCGCTCAATTCTGTTTCCTGTACATAACCTACGTAGGTTTTGCGATGATTCGCGCATGCGCGCCCAGTAGAAAATGAACGAATCACTCTCCGAGACTACTCGTTCTTCTGAGTCACGTTAAAGATTCATTCAAAAAGAACAAATCATTCATGAACGACCCATCACTAAAAAAAACGTACCGGAACTTTCCAAGCGTGTACAGTCGTCGCGAGTCGCTGCACCTCTTTTTCCACCTCTTTGTTTGTTGACATTTCCGTGACTCTAAGCGATGCTAAAATGGCAATTTGGTTTGCAGTTTCATTCTTTCCTCTCTTTTTGTGGTTGATTCGAGGCATCTCTGCTCAAACGGCAACGAGCCCTAAATGTCAATTGCCTTAAATGTTACCCATTTCTGTTCGAGTGTTGTCCTTTACATCCTTCACTTTGTAGAATGAATTACAAAAAAACATAAAACAAATGAACAGCACTGTGAAACATCTTGTAGTTTTAACTGCAGTTCAAAGAAATGATTCATAAAATGTTCATCTTTTATAATTATAACACTGTTTCCATTCTCAAACACACAGCAATACATTTCCAAACGTTTAAATGTTTCAAACCACGCTATCGCTAACATCATCAACAGTCTCTCTATCACCAGCATCTCTTTTTCTAAACATAGAAGGTTGTGTTACAGAGTACCTGCAATGCATACATCTCTCCTAATCGCGTCTACATTGAAGATGGCACTGAAGACTCCTTCCTCCTTAACGCTAAATAAATCTGTTTACAGGAAATGTCGTCATACGCTGGCTCGGAGCTTATTGTCGTATATTATTTTTCTAGTTCGTTCGCTCATTTTGTTTAATTTGAGCGCACGAGATATGATCCGCTCCCCCGTTTCTTTTTTTTAAAGATTGATTTAGTAAAATGAGAGAACGAACTTAGATACAAATATGATGTCATCACTTCCAGGGCTTAATATCATCAAATTAATGGTTATTATAAATCTTTTTTTAGTTTTTTTTATATAGAAATAATCCTGTATTTTAATCAGTACATTAGTATAAACCTGTGATTTATATCTGAATCACAGCTGGATCTATAGTCTAAGGTGTCTGTTAACTGTCTACTGTCTAAGTGAGTGAGTAAAGATTTTGGATCAAGCAAAAATGAGTAAAAATTTTGATTAGCTAATTTTATCTTTTTTTTCCATTTTACAAAGCAGGTGTTTTGACCTGGCGGCACGGAGGTGTAGTGGTTAGCACTGTCGCATTGCACCTCCAGGGTCCGGGTTCGATTCCCAGCCAGGCTCAATTCCTGTCTCTGTGTGCATGGAGTTTGCATGTTCTCCCCGTGCTTGGTGGGTTTCCTCTGGGAACTCCAGTTTCCTCCCGTAGTCCAAAGATATGCAGGTTAGGCTAATTGGCGTTCCCAAATTGCCCGTAGTGTATGAATGAGTGTGTAAGTGCCCTGCGATGGATTGGCACCCTGTCCAGGGTGTACCCTGCCTCGTGTTCTAAGCCTCCACCTGGGATAGGCTCCAGATCCCTGTGACTGTGAATACAGGATAAAGTGGTATAGAAGGTGAGTGAGTGTTTTGACCTTCTGCGCTTTATTTCATAGCTCTTTTCTAAGTTGTTTAAATGCATCTTTTACATAAATAATGTTTTTATTTAAAATAATAATTGACTACTATATCCATATACATATACACCTCAGATAAATGTAAATCCATGTAATTCACTGATACGAGTTTATCATCATAATTCTATAATGAATTAATATGATTTGATATAATCTCTTGAACTGAACAAGACTTTCTCGCTCTCTCCTTCACACACACACACACACACACACACACACACACACACACACACACACACACACACACCTGAGAGACTGCGTCTATAAGATTCAGATTTTTTCCCATCTAATGCCTGTTTTTACCCTGGGGCTCATTGCCCTGCCCTCCCCTAAAGCCCTGAGTGTTTTATTTCCATGAGGACACAGCCCTGAAGGCACCATTCACATATTGTGATAAATGAAGTCTGGAGAGCTTTGTTGTACAGCCACACCCCTTTTCAGTAGCACTGGTGCGTTCACTAATCCTAAGGGGATAGAGATGCAAATTCAAACTGACCCTATAAAGGCAGCTTGAATGAACGATACGGTTATGTGTTACCATATTGTCAGGTGTTCATGCAAAGCCTCCATGCAGGCTTTCAGGGCCGAGACAGTAAACCAGTGTCGGAGGTGTGTGTTTTTTTTTTTTTTTTTTTTTTTTTTTTAATTACCTCTGAAACGTTAAAAAAAAAAAAAAAAAAAAGAAATCGGACCTGCCGACTCTTGGGAACCGTGTCACTGTGAAGGTGAAGGAAGTCGAATAGGTCAGTGTAATCGGATACGTTCATTTGGATATGAAATGGTGATCTATAGAGCGTGACTTAAGTCACCGACACCAAAGCACCTTTCAGGCTCCCCCTGTCCCGAGCAAGAATTACTTGGCTAGCCGTAATCCTCGCAAGGCCCGGCCTCCTTTTCATGTGGCCCAGAGTCGCTGAAACGCACGCGTCAAAAGCTATCACCGCACCGGAGGCATCGCTGGCGCTCTCGGGTTCCCAGCCGTCCTCCATGTCTCGCTGGCTCCAACAGGTTTCTCACTGAAACTCTCAGATGAGCAGCTGAGAACTCATGTTATCATAAGGGCAGAATCAGTGTAATCTAATAGGCCTCTGCCCTGTGGGAAATTGAGCAGGACTGAGATTAGGGCCTGCTGAAAGATGACAAGCTTAGAGAATACAGTTAGCAGACTGTTTTGCTGTACTCTAAAGCTGTCCCGGTCATGTAATAGAGGCTGAGTCTTTTGTGGAGGCTTTTTTAAAGAGACGGGCTTTAGGAGTAATCCTATCTGCATCCCCAATGGGTAAAAAAATGTTCAAACCTGTAAGGAAATTCATGCAGTCATAACGGCAGGATCGTTTTTTTTTTCTTACTTGGCAAGTGGTGCGGTCGAACATGTTCTTGAACTGTTTTTATACTTTTATATTTATTCTCCATGACTTCTTTGCAAAAAAAAAAAAAAAGTGGAACAGATAATTAATTCCCAGCTCAGATCACTACGCATGCATGCAATCGAACTACTACTGCACTTCAAACAGAATTTGTAGGCACTTGATGGATGATTCTGGTCAATGCAGCAGGCGGACACTCAGTGCAGATACATATCACGTTTACTATTTATACGCCTGACATAAAGGTGTGAGTACAGGATGTGGTGGACACCAAAGTTCAGCCCTTATCCTTCCATCAGTTTACCAGTTTCATGTAGATAGAAGAAGCTGAACGACACACAACATGGCGATGAATTCAACCCAGAGTTACAGAGCTAATTACTAGATGAGGAGGTGGCACACTTCAGAGCCAAGTTAGAGGTGAAGTGTCCGTTCTCCAAGCTAAAATGAGCACTGGCACGCTCGGCTGAGGTTAGAAATGAAAACAGCCTCTACGAAAGCTTTGAAAGTAAAACAGCTTTCTCTTTCGGAGCTCATCCTGCATGCCAGTCTGTCGTCCTGTGAAAAGATGTCTAGAAGAGAGATTGAGCAGGACCCGTGCCAACGCTCTAAACGGTTAAGTGGCCCAAGTGCCAGCCCGCCTGGCACAGAGACAAGCTGGCATGCCGCAGCACCCGTTGCATTACATTACTGTCGGCGTGCAAATTACAAAACCCAACACACGCACACTCGAATTATGCCTTCATTTGGACAATTGAACAGAAGTGCCTTTCAGCAGACGTGACGGATGCATCCTTTTACAGAACGCCGATTCGGACAGAAGATTCAGAAAATTTCTTTTTGGAGGGAAAGCATCTTATGCTTCTATATATGCGTGTATGTGTGTGTGTGTTTTTTTTCCACAACATTTGATTCAAGAATAAATTTGCTTCTGTAAGATAGCAAGAAATGTTAAATCTCTTTTTTTTTTTACTGCAAAGTAAAAAGGAGACACTGTACGAATAGCATAAATTTAGAAGGTAACAGATGAAGCGCAACAATACCAAACACAAGAGTGGTTAAAATAAATCAGATATCTAAAAGAAAATATGCAATATTTTATATAAATAGGCAATTTGTTTTTACCTAGATAAATATCAGAGCATAATTTAGACAATGTTCACTAGGTCCATTTTGTTTAATAGTCGGAACCAGATTGGTTGTATCTATGTGTTTTTTTTTATCTGTTATAAAAGTTTGTTGCTTTTGGTGGAGAAGATTTTGAGTCGCTGTATTATAATGAAAAAATGTGTCAAACTTTTATGTTTGTTTTTATTGTAACTGCACTGAAACTTTTACCATGAAGTGACACCTCAACCATTTGGAAGAGGTCTATATTATACTGGGGTCTGTTAAAAGAATATAGATTGTTTATATTTTATTATTGTTTGTATTATCTGTGCTTCAATTTTGCATTGCTTTTTCTTTCTTTTTAATTGTTTTATTGTACTACATTATTAATATTATATTATATTAATAATTATTAATTAATTTATGTAGTATTAATATTATTAACAAGGATTATAAATTGACTTCTGTTAAAAAGGTTGCATTGATGATTTTGATGTTTTTTTTTCTTCAGATCCATAATACTGTAGGTAGCATGGTGGTGTAGTGGTTAGCACTATGGGCTCACACCTCCAGTTTTGAGGGTTCAATTCCTGCCTTGAGTCATGCTCACCCAGTGCTTGGTATAAGAGTGAGTGTGTGTGTGATGTTGGTGTGAACTGCGATAGACTTGCACCCTGTATAGAATGGACCCCGGATATTGTCCGGGCAAACCCCACCTCGAAACGGATTAGCAGTATAGAGAACGCTGATGTAAGTGAGATACATAATACAAGTTTCTCTTAAAGGCACTTTGGGCAAAGATAATGATATAGTGTACATCAGTTATCTTATTTATGTTCAATAAAATCAGTTTTAGCTTAACATGGTGTTTAATCTCAAACCTGGATTAAATTTCATAAAAGAATAAAAAATGCATGGACAAATGGTCTGGAGCATCCTCGCATGACCTCTCAACTCTAAGCCAGTAGAACGAACATATTGTAATTCTAACAAACCTGTTTGTTATTATCTGACCCCGAACAAGTGCACTTTGAAGCTCCGATCTGAAAAGCCTCGATAAGAAACATGACCTTGCAGCCGCTCTGTTCCTCTTTGCGATGCACTTTGCCGCTATCGCGTCGCGTCAGATTGTATTGATCATAAGAGAAAATGTGCGTTCACCTCAAAGTGAGTCTGTCTCCTGGACCTGAGGACGGAGGCCATTTTGCAGGCTTTATCGCACAACCGAAATAATTGAAACAAGGCCGTTTTCATGCCTTCCACTTCATACGGGGACTCGCGTTCACTCAGATGTTCAGTCGCGGATCATTAAGCCTGTAGAAGCCAAGGTTTCGGCCGGAGGGTGACTGAGGCCTGAAGCCAGCATGTGTGTGTTATGTGCATGAACATACTGTTTTTTATTCCGGTTTATATTTGCTTGCATGACATATTTCCTTTGCTTCCTTGAGCTTGCTGTTTGTTTAAATGTATGTGTGTGTATTGTGATCCACAGGTGCACAGGCTCTATCCAGATGGAAAGAAAACATTATCCCGGAGGGGCACGGAGACAGATGGAGAGAGAAAGAGAAAGAGAGAGAGAGAGAGTTGTTTCGAATGCAAATCACCTGTTTTGCCTTGCAGTGTCGCAGCTCGTGAAATACGAACGCTATGAACATGCAGTGGCTTCATTCATAAAACAAATAAGACACATGTACCCCGAAAAACACCCTCACAACCCGGGAAACCAGACGTCCAATCAGGACCATGAGAACGTACTTATATGATTGTTCACCACAACAATTAACTCTTGATAGCCCTTGATGAGAAAGCGGACGTTTTTCATTCCCGCAACATATGTATGGCATTAGATCACTCCAGCCACATACAGGAGTATCCAAAGTCTCGCTGCATCCTGGAAGGAAAATGTACTCTATATACGTGTAGTCCGTGACCACATCTGGAGGAGAACTGTAAATTCCAGCTGTTCCTCATCGAGGGAATTAGTCACCGTATCGAATGACCTTTGAAGTCAGGAATACATGCGAATGTGTTCTCCTGTGATGTTCAGATCAGATCTTTTGTTTTTTAAACGATGGTATACTTTGGTCTGAGTGGTGATGGTAGATTCTTCATATATATGATGTCATTTATCATGAGTGGCCGGTGATCTGTGGTAGCGCTTGATCCTGTGTCTGCATGATTGTTTTTCATCTTTAGGATCCGCTTTTTTTGGTTGTGGTGGATCCGGCCTCCGGATTCCAGGAATACTGAGCGGAAGGTAAGAATAAACCAGGGCATTATTTAGACCAAGAGGCAATTTAGGGAGTTTTCACTTTAGGTATGATTTCTTCTTATTGTGCCTGAGTACGATTACAGTACGTCCCACCCCCTTTCCTCCTGCTGGCAACTTTCACATTAGGAATATTATTCCAACCTGAATACACTTGCTTTTCCACACACTCCAATACAGTAGGTGGCAGTACAGTAGGTGGTAATCTATTTGCACTATGAACCAGGGCCAGAGTACCCGGAGGACCAGAGAACCTGGAGGAAACCCACCAAGGACGGGGAGAACATGCAAACTCCCTGCACACAGACCCCGAGGTGGGAATCGAACCCGGACCCTGGAGGTGCGAGGCAACAGTGCTAACCACTAAGCCACTATGTCGCCATGTGCTTTATGCGTACACAGATTTTCAGAGACTGGTGAAACGAAAGACATCGCATTCTAAATAGCAGTCCATTTCAATGTTTTATTTAGCATCCATACCGAATGCTGAAACAAGCCAGAGTACACGCGAACTATAGTCGAGACCAGCTTTTTAAGAAGACTGGGGCATAGGCATGGTACAGTACACAGCTATCACATTAATCAAATATAATGGATTTGGATCAAATCAAGTGTACTCTGATCTGGGCCTAAAGCCAAAGCAGCCAATCTGGTAGCAACTGTCATGTTTTTAGAGAGGGGGAGAAAACCCCAAAGGATCTGGTGGAAACCCAAACGCTATATTATACAGATATTTACTCTGGCTCAGGATGGAACTGAGGAAGTGCTGAGGGTCCTCCAACACCACATGGCCTTGCTTCTATCATCAATCAGAGTGACATTAGCCTGTCGTAGGCATCGAGTGTACACATACACTATGTAGGCAGTTACACTCAGCCTGTGGCCTGTAACATACTGAAGCACGAGCAGATGTTTGAAGGAGGAAGCAGTTAGTAGGCGAGATGACCAGGCAATGACCAAAATTGGGAGAAAATGGGATAAAAATAAAAAAATAAATATTAGTCATATTAGTCAGTATTTATCACCGAAATGAAGATGGGTACAAATGCCATGATTCATAAGTGTGGAAAATGAAGATTTCCTTAAATGCAAAGATTTATGTGTTTGAAGGAATGGTTAAATAAATAAGGTTTAAATTTTTCCATATTCAAACAAAAGAAAACTTTATGGCTTCTGTTAAAGTCTTAGAATAAAAAGTTTTATATCTCCTTTATATTAAAACATATTACAATAATATTTACTTTTTGTTTTTATGTTACAGTAAGTAAGTATGTTTTTTTTTTTACATATTACTTTTCAGTTTTAATATATTTTGCTTCAGGGAAAGATTTATTCATGTGCGGTTGTTTTAACAATCTTATAACTCACTGTAAACCAGTCTTGGAAGGTTTCTACATCACTACTAATCAAATTCCCCGCAGCAGCCATTAGTGACAGTCTGTCTTAGCCTCTCAGTTCAGCGCTGTTGTTTTAGAGTTAGTCTGTGCAGCAGTTCTGTTGCTTTAATGAGCCGCTTCTGTGCTGTGAACACTTCCTCGGAAGGCCTGTTGTGTTAGCCAGCTGAACTGGATCTCCATTTTTAGGAGCGCCAGAAGAGGATTTCATCCAAATACGCATAAACCCGTGAAGGGACGATGTTTTAAAATACCAAGGAAATTCTGACGCCTGCAGTGCATGACCACACGGCTAGAAATGAGCACATGTCCTGAGTGATGTAGTGTGATAATACTGTGAGATTGCAGGCAGATTCGATCATTCTGTGTGTGTCTGTGTGAGTGTGTGTGAATGTGTGTGCTGTACGTAGGAGAGCAGAGTCAGTCGACTGGGTGCCATTATTTATTTATCCGGACCCTGACATTTGTCTGAAGGCAGCAGAGGGAGCGTAGGTCCTGAGAATCAGTGTGGTTTGTGACTCATGGTGGCCTGGGAGAAGAGGACAGCCTGATGAAACTAACAGATGCTGTTTTTTCAGAGACGTTGAGCTGAGATGATTGTACTGTAAAGACACTTTCGCATACATCAAAATCCAGATTCAATTAGGTCACTGTGGATTACGAGATAGGTCAGTCAATGATGCTTAACCAAATCTGAGAGGAAAATCTATTTGTGTTCGCTTTTACATTCTTTCTGATTCCTAATTAGCCAAGTCCTGTTTTGATCTGAGAATGCTTTGTTACATAATTAACATACTGTTTTTTTTGCCCTACTGTAACAACATTATAAAGATTCTACCAGAGTACTACTCAATAGCTGCAAGAGTTTGATTAACTTTAATTATGATGTCCAAGTCCTTTCACAATCCTCTGAGTCCTGAAATATGCTCGTGCCATCAGGGAACAAAAAACAACAATTCCAGTCATAACCTGGTCATTCAGTACATTCAGCTCATCAGCTGATTTCATTTTATTGCCAAATATGTATTGTTGAGTCTAGACCTGATCAACTGATGCAACTCCAGATCATAACACTTCCTCTAGAGCCTTGTACAGTGGACAGTATGCATGATCGCTTCACGCACCTCCCTTCTTACCCTGACGCACCAATCGCTCTGAAATAGGGTCAATCTGGACTCTTCAGACCACACGACCTTTTTCCATCGCTCCAAAATCCAATCTTTATGCTCCTTAACAAATTAAAGCCTTTTTCTGATTATTCTCACTAACAAGTGGTTTTCTTATGGACACACAGTTGTTTAGTTCTTATTGCATTGTGTGTGTATGGAAATCCTCTTATTTTTACTTAAGATGCAATTTCAACAGAAGTTTAAGTGATCTCCAGTCACACTCATTCATAATTTTTCTCCGCCCATGTTTGTTCCATGGTTACATTTAACACTATCCTTACAGGTTTTAATAATTGGCTTTATGCAAAGAATAATTAAATTAATTATTAAATGAGTGAAATAATTATCAATAATAATTAACAATTTAATCCTTCTGAAAGGGTGTCTTTATTTTTTTGGCCAGGCAGTGTATTACTGGTTTTACCGTAACAGCTCATTGCCAGGGATTTGCATTGTAAATGCAAAGGCTACAAAATCTATCATTAATAATGTTTAAGAGTTGATATAGTGGAATGGTGCCACTTATGGAAGGAGTCTCCAGTCTTAGTCAGTCAGTAGGATTTCAAACATATGAAAGAAAAAAGAAAAAAAAAAGAGAGTCTGATGAAGGACTGGTATAGCGTAAGAGATATCTTACAGGAGCTGACTTGTTTTATGGGCATTTTATAGCATTAAATGTGATTAAAGCTGTTCT
>JAOTRS010000012.1:16672415-16683163 GCA_028565755.1 Dinotopterus cunningtoni | reverse complement strand
GTGTGTGTGTGTGTGTGTGTGTGTGTGTGTGTGTGTGTGTGTGTGTGTGTGTGTGCCCTGCGATGGATTGGCACTCCGTGACCATGAATACAGCATAAAGTGGTATAGATGATGAGTGATTGATTAATACTTTATCTACTATTTTAAAGCATCAATGCTTTCATATTTTAATAATGAATATAGTTGCAAGCAACGATGAGCGGGCCCAAGCAACCTGCCCCATTGCCACCTGGACACACCAGAAGGACAATGGGCACAGTGGACACATGGATTTAAAGGGAACATACCAATACTATTATGACATAATTTTTTAGAAAAGGGGGAATTTTATGTTTCCTTTAGACCTCCAAAAGCCCCAGATGCTGGAAACAAAAAGCATTACACTATGATGTCACTCAGTATGATGTCACTCAAAGTGATGTCACTCAATGTAATGTCACTTAATATAATGTCAAACAGAAATTAACCCCTTTTTCGGCATAAGTTTAAGGCATCGTCACAGCTGACCCGTTTGAGATATCAAAAATCCCTCTACAATTTTGCATCCCTAATGTCTTTAGATAGTACATCAAAATCCATTGGGTGCAAACTACCCAAAATAAGTGACTTCCTGTTGAGTAGAGCTCATGACATACAATGCAAAAGTTGCTCAATGAGCTCTAAATGTGTACACGGTTTCGTTTGCATACGCGCAAGTGTGCATGAACTATATGTGGAAATGTCTTATGTGCCACGCTCAAATCAGACGCAGTTACAGAAATTATAAATATGTATTGGACAATTAAAAAATTCAAAAGATACAAAATAAAATAAAATATGATACAGTGTAATTTTCAGTAGGGGTATAGAGGAAAAATATTACGTTTCTGAAACAGCTGCCTGATGCCTAAAATCTGGACATTTTAATATTTAGTCCATTAAATTTTTTTTAAGTGATTTGAAAGTAAACAAGACTACAGCTCTACTATACTGTATACAGTACATATGCAGTAGTAGATCTGTGACATCTAGAGTAGAGTACTGTATCGGTATTGCCAGTAGATGGCACTGGTATGGAAGAAACGTTCTCTCCTGTGCTCCCCAGTGTGTGTGTGTGTGTGTGTGTGTGTGTGTGTGTGAAGCCACACAGCCATCCATGCAGGATTGTATGCAGGGTCGACCGGGTCAGAATTATAGTCCTCTGCTTTTGAATGGCATCCTATTCCAAACTTTATTCCACTTCCAATGTATGTGAGTGTGTGTAAATTTTTAATACGGTTGTATATTCATGAACAACAAAGCACATTTATTCATTTATTTTCCAAACCACTTGTCCTGTATAGGGAGGGTTGTGTGGGGTCTGGAACTTTTCCCAGGGTGACACAAGACAGAGGACACCTTAGATGGGAGCACAATACATGTCCAAACACACACACACACACACACACACACACACACAGACCAGAGATTTAAACCCCCACCTGAAGGCTGAGCCCATAACAAAGTAAAAAATTGACGCTAAAATTAGAATGTATGTTCCAGATCATTATCTGAGGTGAGAGTGTGTAGTTCATCTGATCTATAATCTACTTCCATCATTTCTTTTGATTCGGTAAAGCTGCTTTGTGACAATTACGATTGCTAAGAGCGCTATACAAATAAAATTGAATTGAACTGAACTTCTGCGACTGAGCGATCACAAATGCTTTGTATTTTGTATCTTAGAAAGTTCATTACTCAAATGTTCATATGTATGGGACTTACTGTCATAGTAGACATAAACCAGAGCAAAAATAATGATATATATGTTCTACAGTTTCCTCCGACATGCAGATTAGGCTAATTTTCATTCCCAAATTTGGCAGTAGTGTGTGAATGAGTGTGAGTGAGTGTGCCCTACCTTGTGCCTTAAGTCCTCACGTTTTCTGGGATGGACTTCCACAGGATAGATAACTGATGAGAGTGAGTGCACTATATATATATATATGTGTGTGTGTGTGTGTGTGTGTGTGTAACTTTTTTTATTTATTTATTTATTTATTGGAGAAAGTTTTAAACTGGAATTCTTAGATGTGTGAACAAAAACAGTTCTGAGATCAGTTCTAGAATTCAAACTGTATTTGATTGAGCAAGTTCTGCCATGAACTCTATGAATTCCAGTTCTCCTCCAGATCAAAGGCGCACAAACCTCTACCAATTTTGATCCTCTCTCCGCTCCATACAGTCCCGCTGCGCAGCTCCACTGCTTTTTGGGGAGGGATTGGGAGTGAGAGACACCCATGATGTCATTCTGTGAAAAGTTTTCTCTCCCTCTCCCTCTCTCCCTGTAGGCAGAAGCGGTGATTTTACACTCCTTCCACATCTAGTTTTTTTTCTCCCCCTGAAGTTTGTCGGAGAGTCGTGATCGGAAAAGCCTAGGATTACTTTTTTTTTCTTTTTCCAGGATTTATAGACACAACACACATTTATACACACATAGACACGCTTACAGAGTGAGAAGCGGACCGCGGTGAAAGCAGCGAGGCGTCAAAAAGCAACAATGTATCGGAGTTTTAATAACAAGACGCAGAGTTTGCGCCACACGGAGCTGGACGCGGTGGAAGTTAAAAGCAAAGTGAGTGCGCAGCTTTCTTTGATGTTTTAATCAGACAGAATAATGTTACATCTGAAGACCGTTGCGTTTGATCTCGAGTTCGAGAATCTGTGTTTACACAACACCGTTCCGGATCTGATCCAGTGCTATAAAAAGCACACTGTGTGTTTATGGTTTTTTTTTCCTAATCCGCTTTATTTCTATGTTAATTGTTTGTGGAAAGTCTGGTGGTGTTTGGCTGGAGCTCCAGATTAACCCTGACTGCATGGAGAACTGTAATCTCCTGCATGCCACTGGATTAGCCTGTTGTTGTTGTTGTGAAACCTCCAAAAAAAAAATCAAACAAAACATTTTCTGAGCTGTAAAAAAAAAAAAAGAAGTAAAAATATCAAAAAGCAGCAAAGAATTTCTAAAACAAAACCTAAGAGCAGAATTAAACATGACAGGGTGCTGTTATAACAGGTTATCACCTTGAAGATTAATTTCCTCTAACAGCCCATCTCAAATTCATCAGAATCGCTTACTTACTTAGTAAACATAAAAATGTTTTGTTTTATCAGTTAAACATGTTATCACTTGTGTTATAGCAAATCTAACCACCATACTAACTCTTATCTCTGAACTTACCTTAAAACTTACATCGCATTGGAGACTCCTTCCAAAAACCTTAAATAAATGCATATCCACCTACATGTCGCCAACTCGGTCGAAAATCTGTTCGTGTGGCACTTCTAACCGACCCATTCTCGTGTATACCGTTACTATAGTAACGATAACGATGATCAAGCACAATGATTTTAGGGACGAACATGAGAAACAAACATGATCCAACCACTTTGCTTGCACAGCTGATGCGTGTTTGTTTACTGCGCTCGCTATCATTCCTGAAACGCACTGCAGTTATTTCCTACCTTCATGTATACAGTATGTTACAGTTGTTAGATTATACTGAACAGAAAACTACTTTGGATATGATTGAAACCTTGGTAGCTTTTACTTTTATTGTTAAATTGCAGTGTAATACGTTGTGCAGGTTATCTGTACGACGTATCCGACAGCGTTTTTCATCACCTTGCATTTATTTAGTGTTTCTGCTAGGGATGTGATTCACCAGGGATCGTCCGATACGATATTTATATGATGTATAGGCTTTTTATCTTGCGATTCTTTTAGTATCACAGTTTTATACATATCTCGATTCAATGTTAGTATTATTTTTCTTATATATAATTAAAAATTAATTTAAATAAAAGCAAAAATAATCTTGCTACACAGGATGCTGTGCTGTGTTAATAGTTTAGAGCGCACAATCTGTAGGATTTTAAACGAACGGTAACATTTTGAATATATTAATATAAATAATAAAAAATAGATAACATTTTGTAGTCAGTGTGATGAGACATAATTTGCCACACTAAAGAACTGCGCTATGTAACTAAATTGAGTTGTTTTCCTGCATCCTTAGCTTAGCTTTTTACAAACTTATTTACCTCGATCAAAGGAAATGTCTAAATTATATAAACAAGTGATCATCTACATTTAATAACATAGTTTTGTAAATGTCTGAATGCATCACATTAACGTAGCATATGGAAAATTGTAGTGGTGTTGCAAAAACATAGTAAGATAACATACCGTTTCCCAATTTTGCTCCTTTGTCCCTTCTAACCCATGAGTTCCTCAGTTCATTGTTAAGCTGTTTTTGAGGTTAGACTGCTTGTGTTGCAGCTTTACAACCAGTGAAATGTTTAAAGACATGGCTACTCCAGGGTAAGGATTGGGAAACTGTGTAAACCTTCATGTTTGAAGCACATTCATCAAACCCCTACCCAATGGTTTTCTCCTGGATTATACAAGTACTGTAGTCAGTGTCCTGACAGCAGAGTGTGGACTGGTGTCAGTGACTGTGCGTAGACGCTGTTTGAAATGTTGTGGCTGGTCCAGATGGGTGGAATGCATGGTGGGAACGATGCCTGGGCTTTTTTTGGGAGCTGGCATTGTCTGATTGCAGTATTCAGTAATTCATAACAGAAGCTGGAATGCATGCTGCTACTGGTGTCCATGAAAGGGGCCAGTGTGTGGATCTAAAGAAGACAAGAGGATCCTCATTAGGCTGGTCTCACATAGACGGTTCACTCCTGAATACAGAACCGGTCAGGATTAACCAGCTGTCCCACCAAAACCCGAAAGGACGAATATAGTCATATAAGTGTGAAATGTTAAATGGCTGAAACTGACTCGACCTGTAAGGCATGAAGGGGTTTTTCCAAGAGGGATGACGCCAGATCTTGAGATTACAGGTTTCACCCACCTGCACTGGTAGTGATAATGAGCTGAAACTTTATTTAGCAGAGATTACAGTATTCTTGGGTAGTACTGCTGTGCTTGCTTCGTAAGTTCTGCCAGTTATCCTTAGTTGAATTTACAGTTGTTCTAAATGTTGGTCATTTGCGCACATTGAGGCTCGGTGTTATTTAAATGGTGGGGTTTGGTTTATAATTACAGGGTTTACATTGCAAATTTTCTGACATGTATTTTGAGTTCATGCTTAGTGGTATTTGGGGTTTAGTTCTGGTGGAACGTTGCAAATGTAGTTGAAAACCATTGAAGCAAAACTCTATCATCTGAAAAATATTTCATTTGGAACTTTAAATTATTAAAAAGCTCTGAAACTGGAGACTCCTTCCTTGGCAAATTGAATAGAGAGAGGAAAAAAAATGGATGTTTAAGGAAATGATAACAAGAACAAAACGTAAAGAGATCAAATGTACTATAAATACGTTTTATGTTTATTATGAGTGAATTTATGAATTTATGTTTTCCATCTTGCTGTTGGAAAATATTATGGGTGAAGCTTAGGCGGAAAAGTTTTATGATTGACGAGTAAAAAAGAAAGAACGAACTAGTAATTAACTTTTTAATGACCATTTTCAAAAGAAATAAAGAATTAGTCACAGGTTTCATTGCTATAAGGTATGGCAGGAGAGGACAAAACAAGAGTTTTCTCGATTTAATTAATAAACACATCATTGGATGTCACCAGTAGACTAGCGTTAACTGGTTATTAAAAAAAAAAAATAACCGAATGAGTCCGATTAATCAAATGAGTCATTCATCGAGCTAGATGTATCCGTGCTTTCTTTTTCTGTTTTAGGTACTCTCGTCTTTTTTTTCCATACTCACCTTCACGTCATCTTCATAAGTTTCACATGACTACAGCTGATCAAAGCCGAGACGTATTTTCATTTTCGTTCATGTTTCAAATTACGAAACGCAGCCCGACCTGGAACATTTCCGAACGCACCTGTCAGAACCGAAAGGATGTCGCAATCCAGTCACATGTTCTAAGATTCACCATTGCACCATCCCTTATCTCTCGCCTCTTAGAGAGGGCGTCATTGTCAGGTTCCTGTCTCTCGCTGCCCCAGGAAGAGCGCTTGTTTTGAAAGGGACTGCTGTTTAGATAAGATGAGACCTGCAGGGGCCAAGATGCTGCTTTTGTTTTACGTCTTTTTTTGTCATCGAGCTGTTTTTTCAGTCCATTCAACGTGCAGGGAAAAAAAAGAAAAAAAAGATCACCTCGGTGTCAAAAGCTTTTCCAGAAAACACACACCCCCCTGCTTCCTCAGAGCTAAAATCTCCACCACTGAGAGTTATCTGCATTACAGTGAGAGATAGCACACTGGCACTGAAACCAGAGACGACTGAGACGCAGGGCTGTTCAGCGTCAGAAAGGTTTCCTGATGAGAATAGTTCTAACGTTACCTGTCCTGACTTGTAACGGCAAAAGAGCTGATAAAAAGGTAGTGGTGGATTGATGACGGCATGAGGCTGGTAGGAACATCAGACAAGTTTGAGTTTATGGGGACATCAGCCGGTCCCCATAAGGAAGACTACTTTAAACAAAACTGATTAAACTTTTACTTTAAAAAAAACTTTGTGGTTACCAAGGTTAGGCCTAGGTTAAGGTTTAACACATTAGTCACATTAATAGTAATATAAATGGAAGGTCCTCAGAATGCCCTTGTTTATCAAGAAGGATATAAACTTACAGTACTTACATACAGTTTGGCCAAAAGAAAAGTTGCCATTTCAAAAGGGTTAAATTATTGGGTTGCATCAAACACAGAAAACAACTAAGGAGATTAGTTGAAGTTACATTATCAAAACCATTATAAAAGGATGGTGCAGAACCGTCAACTTGAAGAAATGTGGTTGGAAAAAAATCATGAACGGAGATCACTTAAAGGAAAAAACCAACAGTAAAAACCATAACTGTGTTTAATAGTGAAAGTAAGAAAATTTCCATACACGCACACAATGTGATGAGAACTCACGGGATTGCGACTAAACAGGCTTGAATTTGCTGGTGAGCATAAAGATTGGACTTTGGAGCGATGGAAAAAGGTCATGTGATCTGATGAGTCCAGACTGACCCTATTCCAGAGTGATGGGCGTGTCAGGGTAAGAAGGGAAGCGCATGAAGCGATCATGCATAGTGTCCACTGTACAAGCCTCTGGAGACTCTGGAGACAGTGTTATGATCTGGGGTTGATCAGTTGTTCAGGTCGAGACTCAGCAACGTTATGGGGCAATAAAATGAAGTCAGCTGACGACCTGAATGTCCAGGTTATGGAATTTTTCTTCTTCCCTGATAGAACAGGAATATTCCAGGACTTAAACTGTGAAAGAGTGGTTCTGGGAGCATGAGGGATCATTTTCAGACATGATAAGGCCAATACATTGTGTGTGCTGTAATCGAAGCTATGAATGAAATCTTAGAGTGCCTGACTTTTTAATATATATATATATTATTATTATTATACATACCTTTTTTTCCTTGTGAAATCCAGGCATCTCATGATGACAACTTAAAAAATCAAATCTAATCCATAAATAAAGATTAGCAGGTCAATAAGCGTAAAAGTAATGGCACCCCTTTAAAAAAATTATGATAACTACGAGTTGGTTTACGTCTGTGGATCATCTGCGCATCATAGCGCATTACTGCAAAATTTGTCGGTTGTGTGTGAGCGCGTGTGAATGCGGTGTTGGTTACAGGTTGTACAAACAGCTCTTTTTGGCCCAGCTAGCTGAGTTTGCTCGTGCCTGTTTACCCGAAACCTCCAGCGTTGTTTTGTTTGCACATGAAATCGGAGCACACGAGCGCACACAGTCTCTCACATTTCGGTCTAAACTGCAGTTTCAACATCCATAAACGTTTTAATTTTATCTGTTAAGATCTAAATGCAATTCAATGTGTACATTTGTTAATTGTTAAATTAGTTGAAGCGTGATGAACTGGTACCGGATGGTTTCCTTTGTAGACACCTTCTAAATCTTCAGTAAAAAAGTTCATGGTTTTTTGTTTCTCTTCGATCTGGTGTTACGGCTCAAAAATGACACTGTGCCCCATCACACCACCCATGGTTGATTGTTTCCCCATAACAGCACACCCCAAGTGTTATGTTGCATCCCTTTTTTTTTTTGCATTCATCCTGTGTGAGTGAAATAACTAACCTAACCTAATAACTAACCTCATTTATTCTGAATGGATATTTGTTAGTGTCATAAGGACTGACTGTTTAAGCTGTTTGTGTGTTTACGTGTGTTTTCCAGCATCACACACACACACCTGCATTCATATTTGATAATCACAGGCTGTTCCTGACTCATGTAGGCTTTTCCTACTGAGAGTCTAATTACAGTGCATGCTGGGAGATGCTGCGAGAGACAAAGCGAGGCCTGTGTTTTGCAGGCCCACGCAGCAAACATTAGTACAGCAATCATATGATCACATGACCTCGGGCTCTCACGTCCTGTACTGTCAATGTTCATGAAACTCATCCAAACCCGAGTGTTTATTGTTGTGCACTTGGTGACGTGTGGGTGTTGTTGAACATCTCAATAATGATTATCTGTGTGTGTGTGTGTGTGTGTGTGTTCTGCGCTGGGCTTCCGTATACAGCGTCTTAGCGTCACAGAGGGCATGACGGACGTCCCACGTGTGTGTTGTCATTTCTGCTGCACGTTGTATTGTTCTACGGGTTTCCTGCATCCTGTTTCCTCGTTTCAAACAGCGAGTGCATCGTACCGGACACGTGACGCGGGTGTGCTGCTGTAGATAGACAAATACTGTGCACCATGGAGTGCATCTAAACATGAAGAAGAGTTGGTGTTACTCTACCTAAGTGCTTTTTTTTTTGCTTCTAATTTATCTCAGATTGTCTTATTATACTCTGTTTTTTTTTTATCTGTTTATACAATACCGTGGGAAAGTTTCTAATTTCTTTATATTAAATAAAAAGAATTGATGTAGATTGAATTAAAGTAATGGAACAAATAGGACAGGCTCCAAAGTGCTTAAAGGTACCATTTTTAAAAATAGGTTGTTTATGTAACAACCTCAGCAGCGACCTCATTTCCCCTCTCGTCTGTTCCAACCACTCAGCATTATTCAGCATCAGCAGTACACTAATCACCGACCTGATCATCTGTCATTATATCATCTGCACCTGTTTCTCACTGGTTCATGCCTTATAATACATGTTTTTTTTTATGCTTGAAATGATTCATAGCTCACTGTGTGGCTTAGCAAACAAAAAACAGCTCAGGTACAGGGTCTGAAATGAGAGACAAAAACTTTCCCCCCAAAAAACGTCCTTCAGGAAGCCTGGTGAACTGTTCCTCAAGACTAGAAACTGATTTCCTAGAACAGTTCCTAGAAACAGTTCCTAGAACTGTTCCTCAATTACAAGAAAGTCTGGCTCTTTAGAAGCAAAATATGAAGAAACGATGAGGCTCAAGACTTCTGCACAGGTGTACTAGAGTTACATTTAATATCATGGAATCTCCGGGAAACGAGTTAGTTCCTGTTTTCTCTCTCTAAAAGATAATGAAACACACAAAAAGTAGTTTATGTTGTTGAGAAACCAATTGTGTTGGAAAGCCGTGTTGGAAAGTTACAGCGTTATCTCTGACTGTTTTGACGGCCTGATACTGGAGACTCCTTCAGAAAGTGCTGCATAAACATCTCCTTACAGAAAAACATCCCCATGTCAACAAAAGCATGCTTGTTTTTAAAATCTGGTTGTTGTCAGGAGATCTTTATCATCTTTGCAAGTAGTTTGCAGTGTTAGAACTTTGTTCCAGTCAATCAGGATGAAGTGAAGCTGAAAGAAAAGAAATCATCTAGACAAGCCGTCATTGTGTCATATCATTTTAAATAGAGGAGAAGTAGAGCTGGTGAGGGGATGAGCGCTTTTAGCTGCTGTGATGTTTTTGCCGGTTTCTCATTATGGCCCCAGGGTCATTTCCAAAAACAGTTGACCCCAAAGTCTGGTTTGTTTTGATCAGTGAGAACACAATCGTTCCATGCTCGGGAACCCTACCCGAGTCTGCTTGAAGAGAGGATCACCGGCACGGTTACAGCGTACTCTGGCAAATATCCAATCAAATATGGAAGTGCAGTCATACCTGAGAATTTACTCTGAAATCTCAGTGTGAACGAAGCATGTGCCAATCTCATCCTCTGACCTCCTGTAGATCAAGTAGGAAGGTACACCTTTTTTTCATGGGAGAGAATTTTTATTCCGGGCATATCAATAATATTAGGCGTAGCGTTAAGGTTATCTGCCTTGTTCTGTTCTTCTCTTGTGTTTAATGGCGGCTCACAAACCGAGTAGGTGCAATACTGCCACCTGCTGTGTCGGAGGGTGTAAAGTGCACCTGAGTACGGAGAACAAAAACAATGTGAATGGGGGGAATCTGGAGAGGGGGAGCAATCGTTCCTGGGGATGATACCAAGCAATAATGCCTCAGGTGAAAAAACCCTGAGTGATAAAAGGTACTAACTTGGTTCATGGACCTTCTATGGCAGTCAATGTAACTAAAAATGAATGCAATTATGGTGTTTTTTTATTTTATTTTTTATAAATAAATATTGTGAACGCTTAAAAGTAAGAGGAATAATAAAGCACTTTTGCCATACTGTCAAGGGACAAATTGAATTTAATTGTTTACGTCATGTATTTTTAGTGTAGATTTGGTTAAATATGAAATTTTTGTATTTATAATCTTTTTTTTGTTCCTTTTTTTTTTTGTTTTTTCATTAAACATAATTGTTTTAAGTAAGAAAGTCTGGAACCTTTATATAAACACCAAAGTACAGTAGCTG
>JAOTRS010000012.1:16659175-16671149 GCA_028565755.1 Dinotopterus cunningtoni | reverse complement strand
TGAAGGAGGTGTGGCCTCTGTGGCTATTGTTATAGTGAAGGAGGTGTGGCCTCTGTGGCTATTGTGGCCTCTGTGGCTTTTGTTATAGTGAAGAAGTTGTGGCCTCTTTTGTTGTTGGTCTTAATGAAGGAGTTGTGGCCTCTGTAGTTGTTGGTTTTTAGTAAAGGAGGTGTGGCTTTTGTTCTTAATGCAGAGATATGGCTTTAGTACTTGTTAATCTTAGTGACGGAAGCGTGTCCTCTTTGGCTGTTGGTCTTAGTTAAGGAGGTGGGGCCTCTGTGACTGTTGGTCTGAATAAAAGAGGTGTGGCCTATGTGGGTGTTGGTCTTAATGTAGGAGGTGGGGCCTCTGTGGTTATTGGTTTTAATGAAGGAGGTGTGGCCTCTGAGGGTGTTGGTCTGAAAAAAAGAGGTGTGGCCTCTGTGGTTATTGGTTTTAATGAAGGAGGTGTGACCTATGTACAAACCAGTTCACCTAAAGTAGGTGTGGACTTTGTGCCAGTCCAAGTGAAGGAAGTGTGCCTTCATGCTTATTAGTTTAATTAGAAGAGGCCTTGCCCTTCTGTGTGTCTGTTTACTTAAAGGAGGTGTGGCCTTTGTGCCAGATGTGACTTGTTTGCATGTCAGTCTAGTTGAAGGATGGAACACTTTGTGCATATCAGTTTATTTAAAAGAGGTGTGGCTTTTCAGCGATCACTTTTCATTCTGCTACTTTTCAAATCAAGCTGTTTTGAAGCTTATTAATTGTATATGGAGGAACATGTAGTATTGCAACGTAAAAATAGAAACCTATATTCAGTTTCATACCACGACTTTCTGTGTCTCCAGATTTGTTCCAGTCGTGTCTATTCGTGCTGTTTTTCCACCGGTTCGGAGACGAAAATCAGTTCAGATTTCTATCGCTAACACCGACTGTAACTGAGATGATTTGGATATTACGCAGTATTTTAATGTTTTTATTTTCTGCCAGTACAGACACTTTGCTGTTATTCTTTCTGTTTTTGCCTCGTCACATTTCCCCCACAAAGTGCCAGCTTTTGGGCTTGCACAGTGTGAAAGAGCAGAGAGCATACTGGACAGTGGTTAAGGCCCGGAGGTGACTTCCTGTAGGAAAGGCTGGTGGTGTGACTGGGTTTCCTGTGGAGAAGCTCTGCAGACCTGGCGAACGTGAACTCTCGGACTTCAGATCTCTGTGTTTTCACATGTCTCCATTCATGTTGTTACAGAGGTGTTAACCTCAAATTTGGGCAAATGTGGCCCTCAGTACAGTGCCTCTTTTGTGAAAACGTTCAGTAGAGCTTTTAGAGTGAGACGGACAAAAGACCCCCCGAAAACCCAGCAGAGAAACAGAGATGTCGAGCGGCTCCTGTCTGTCTCTCTGCGTGTCCATAAACAGCGCGCATTTTCATGCTGCATGTCCTAGCTGGATGTTTGCCAGTCTTTACAGGCTAATTTTGCATACATGTAAATTAAGACAGTAACAGATATTGGAATCCATCCAAGGCTTTAGTTTAATTCTTTGTTAATTCATTGTTTAGTACTTAATTTGTCCCTGTATTTAAGGTTGATGTGTGAGATTTCTGGGTGTGGCCTAATATTTTAATGAGCCTACATGATTGACAGCTCTTGATCAAAATGGGAATCGAGTTTGTTCAGAACATTTACAGACCAACTGTGTATAAAAAATGCACTTTTTGTGAGTTTCTCAAGGTTTCTCAGAAGCATGAAAAAGCATGATAAAAGGCGGGACTTGTGAAATCAGCCTTCTGATTGGTGGAAAAATGGTGAGGCCTTAGATAAAATGAGCTCCGCACACTTTATGTTAAAAGTAAATATTTTTATTTCTGCTGTGAAGCTAGACATTTTAACAGAAGCGTCTATGGGAATTGACCCGCATTTGGGGGCAGTGTGCACCTAGTGGTCATTTGCGGAACTGCACATTTTGGCACTTCCATGTTGGTTTTATTTTTGCCCCCTGGTACCAACTTACCCTTTTTTGTGTGTATGAGAATTCTCAGAAAATTCTCAAAATCTCGCTAAAATTAGCTCCACCCACTTTGTGTTAAAAGGGGTGAAATTCTCATGTATGGAGACGTTGTGAAAATACTTCTGCAGGACTGAATATAATTAATAAATTACCATTTCCTTATGTCACTTTTATCCCACTTTAAATTTTATTATAAAAACCTTTTCTCATTGGGAAGCATTTTACCCAAAACCCAAAATTCCAATTTGGCCCCTGAAGTGCTGCCTGTTAGGGGAGCCTCTTCACAAATAGACATAGCCAGTATCTTATTTTATTTTCCCACACAGGTCCACGTGTTGGCTTTAACGCGACGTTTCCCAGCAGTGAATACCAGCACGTCTTGTCTCGCGCTTTCGCATTACGTAAGCTACGTTTTCTCATGACAGCACAAGCTGTGTGGCTGATAGACTCGGTGTTGTCATGCTAATGCGGGCCGTTTCTCATAGCCGTGGCCGCCATTCAAGTCCGGTGGCGTCCATTGTGTGCGCGGTACAATGAGGTGCGTTGTCGGGGCTCTCGGGGTGAGTAATCAGACACGGAGATATGTGGTGCGAGAGGGGACGTGCATTCCCGCTAGTCCTTGTCCGTGACATGCATGCACACACATGTAGCTGGTGAGTCACTTAAGTGTCAGCAAATAGATAGATAGAGCACTTTATTAATCCCAGTGGATAGTTTTATAAGGCAAATGCATGTGTTAAGGCAAGTGTGGCCTGGAATTTAAGATAGTATGGACGTTGTGGAAAAAACACGTCGTCATGCGATTAGACAGTATGATGTAATATCTCATAATGTTGGCGTAATAAGTCATTATTTTGAATTGCAATCTTGTTAGTTTAACTTAACCATAATGATATTTGGAGCGATCTTATTATATCATGCTTTCTAATGCTCGAAATTGTTCTGACTGTTTGAGTTTGCTCAAAGTGTCAACATAACGTAGCACGAGAATTATTATTAGTCTTATTAGATTATTATTATTATTATTATTAATATTATTAGTCTAAGCTAATGTGTAGAAAATTTGTCTCAATTCAAGTGGGGGTTCAACATCTGGTCACAAGAAGAAATTAATTCTAAATAACATCATGTCTTTTATTTCAGGGCTTCCATAGGATTAAAACCAAGCAAAAATTCTTCTCTTATTTCTCCTCAAACCCGAGCTTTCTTCCCGCTGGGGGGGCTTCCTTTGTTTATCCAGGAAAGACAAAACCTCAAGCAGTCTGCCTCAATTTCCGTTCAGCCCGCACGGCCTTTGACATTTTCCCTCATTCCAGTAGCCTCTGACTCAGAGCGCCCTAACACCCGGGATAGCACGGATAAGATTAAGACACAGACATGCCCCTGCACAGCCCCTCGCCGGGGACTTCCACTGAGACAAGGGTATTACAGAGCACCTGTTCAGGCTTGTGATGGGCCAGGAGGCAGAAAGATCTCTGGTTAATGACTAATCAAAGGCCAAATCATGTCTTCCTCCATGTGCATCCTGTAGAGAAGAGCGGATGGCCGGGTGAGAGAGAGCACAAGGTACAGGCAACAGGCGATTCTGAGGCAGAAAAACAAGAAACCGAAACAGATGGGTTCATGTCGGATCTTTTTTATTTGTCTCGTCACTTTATAACATTATATGAAGGTTAAAGTTTCCATCCTGATTAGTCAAAAGGTGTTGATTTAATTTTCCATAACAGCGGCTATGACAGTAGATTCCATGGTAACTCTCACGGGTGGGAATGAGTGTAGCCTGGATTGGTAGGCCCCGCCCCTAATTATAAATAATTTTATGGCCTAATGACATTGATGATGGGTTGTCACGAATGCTATGGCAACCAAAATAATTTTTTTGTCATTGTTTTTGTTTCTGGACATCTATGGCGATTGACTCGCACTTAGATCTATGCAGCTCCTAGTGGTCATTCAAGGAACTGCACACTTTATCACATTTCATTTTTCAGAACTAGACGCCGTCCCTTACAGTTTGTCACTTTTTCTGACGCGTTTTCTTTGTGTGCATGAGAAAATTCTCAGAAAAGTAAACATAAACGATCTGAACCACCAATTCAAAGCTTTTCTTTTCCCCCTCACATGTTGGTTCTTGATGTTCTCTCCCTGGCCACACTATTTTATAGATTTTAAGCTCATTGTTTTCTTTTAAAAGTGCTTTTTGTTCTGGCATGTGGTACGTTCTGTCAGTGTGAATGCTTGATTCCAACTTTAGCTCCATATTGATGATATTAAGCAGATTAAGAACATGTGCCACGTCTTGGTCTGTACTACATGTGACGAAGCAATGGTAATTAGTCTGAGTGTAGTCAAGTGAAGGAGGAGAAGAAGACAGAGCAGATGTATTGAAACCAGCGCTGGGAAGTGTTATTTTAATCAGAACGAGCTTAATACACGTTGTACGTTTTAACCTTCTGCGGTACATCAGCTCTGCACGTCAGTGCTAATTCACATCATTTTCAGCTGACACTGGGAGCCTCATCAGTCATATTTAGTAATATCAGACACATACAGTAATAAAATGGCACATGAAGTAACAATGACGCATAAAGACCTAACGATTCATGATAAATGTCACATTGATGCATTATAACAAAACATAAATGCATAACAATGTATAATGTATAAAGATGTAACAGTAACACATAAAGCAGTATCAGTAATGCACAAGGACACAACAGTAAGGCACACCATGGTAACAATGACAAGACAAAGGCATAACAGTGATGCACATAGATCCTACAGCTGTGCATAAAGATGTAACACTGATGAATATAGATGTTACAGCTGTGCATAAAGACAGCACATTTCTCCATAGCTGTAAAATCCGTCACTGTAAAATTGCACGCATAACTGTAACATCTAAAGTATATGCATGATTAAGTCTATATTTATAGCTGTAACATCTATATGCATTCCTGTTGCGTTTGTATGCATAGCTGTAAAATCTATATGCATCACTAACGCACATAGAGTTACATACAGCTACAGTATGCGTACAGACGCAACAGGAATGCATATAGATGTTACAGCTATAAATATAGACTTAATCATGCATATACTTTAGATGTTACAGTTATGCGTGCAATTTTACAGTGACGGATTTTACAGCTATGGAGAAATGTGCTGTGTGTAAAGACGTAACAGTGATGCATATAGATGTTGCAGATGTTGCAGCTGTGCATAAAGACGTAACAATGATGCATACAGATGTTGCAGCTGTGCATAAAGATGTAACAATGATGCATATAGATGTTACAGCAGTGCGTAAAGACGTAACAATGATGCACATAGATGTTACAGCTGTGCGTAAAGATGTAACAGTGATGCATACAGATGTTGCAGCTGTGCGTAAAGACGTAACAGTGATGCATATAGATGTTACAACTCTGAATAAAGAAGAATAAAGAAGTAACGATGGACATACTGTAGGAGTTACAGCTGTGCGTAAAGACATATCAATGACCTATAGACATAAACACATACAGTAAAGGCATGCAATGGGTTGAGGTGCAACAATTATAAATAAAGATGCAACAATAACAAACTAAAATGTTGTGTAAAGCATACCAACAATGCATAACTGTAGAACCATGCATACAGAAGCTCTAATCATTCACACCCAGCAAGAAGAGTTTGGCAGCTTAGCCATGTTGCTTTCTGAGTTTCTTACTTGATTAGATATTAAGATGAGAATTAAAATGACATGCAAAACAGTGGTCTCATGACAGTTATGTAAATTAAGGAATATGATTTATGTAGAATATTACTGCGAGTTTGACTGTTCAAAGCAGAGCCGCCTTTCGGGGAATAATACAGTCATGAAGGTCTCTTGGTTTAAAGGATTTACAAGATGCATGAGTAAGCACAGAGTGTAAGAACCTGGAGAAGTTCAGTGGTCTTCTGCTGGCAGGCGAAACTGCAAATCACAAACTTTTACACAGACCAGAAAAGCTCAGATTCTGTAGGAAGAGGGGAAAAACTTGGCAATAGCAAGAAAACCACAGAGCGGTTTGGGTCATGCAGGCCATTTGAACAGGGGCTTTTAGGAGTCGTGTGTGTGTGTGTGTGTGTGTGTGTGTGTGTGTGTGTGTGTGTGTGTGTGAGAGATTGTTGTTTCCTTGATGTCTCAGGAAACGCCGCTTAAAACCTTAAGAGGTTATAGAGCAGGAACCTCTAAATGGCGGACCGGGTCCGGATCCGGACCGACTGACAGTTCTATCCGGACCCTGATGCTTTTCTAATAAATGAGAATAATTAACATGCCCGTAATGTAGCACCTTTTTCCTCGAGGGGGGCGTGGCTATAAGCGTCACTCAAGAGAGCAAATCAGTGTGATATTTTACCGTGTATAGACAGGAAGAAAAAAGGCACGTAGACTATGAAAACCGAAACTTCATTGATGAATGGATAGATCAGGATATGTTTATTCTTCCTGTGGGAAGTTTATAACTAGTTTGTCTCATATAAGCAGTGATGTGAAGCACCACTATAAAGCAAATACATATCCGCCGCAGTCCAAGATGAGGACCTGAGAGCAACCAGAGTGCGTTCACATTCACTACAGCCCAGCAGCATTCGAATTTAAACTTTGTGAAGATTAATTGAAGAATATACCCGACCTTTAAAGTTCAAACCGTCGCACGTTTAACGTAGTAACTGAAAATTGGCACTAAATGTAATTGATATGCTATGGGAATTTTAAATTGGATATTTTTGATAGACTTATAATAACTTTATATATGGAGATCTGAATCGTAACACAAACTTGAAATTCAGAAGAAACTTTATATTATAATATATTATAATTCTAATTCGGGGCCCTTGTTTTAGATCCTACTAAGGATCTCAAGATCTCAAATCACACAATATAAATATGTATGCATACTGTATGTTTTTTCTTTGTTGTAAAAACGCACTCCATAGGACATGGTTGTAATATTTGTGGTTTTTTACATGTAAATTAAAAAGAATGTTAGATTTTGCAAATTACAGTAATTTCATCAATAATGTGCAGTTATTGGTATATAATCAACTTTTGTTTCGACAAGAGTAAAACCTACATCACATCACGCTCTGTCGTTGATTATTTCCCTATAACAGCGTGCCCCCAAAGTGATGTATTTCTTCCTATCTCCTGTATAATGTGCTCGGGTTATCAGTCCGTTTCTCATGTGTAAGAGTATAAACTAGGTCTTGCTGTTTGTTTTGGCCCGAGTTTGACAGTGGAAATCCTAAATCTGTTACTGAAAGAACAAAGCTTGGCATGGCTTAAATAGAGATCAGTCATAACTGCATGGAGAAATGTAGCTCTCGCTCCGGGAACGCGGCCCTGTTCGGTGAAGTGCATGGCCCTTTTTGTCTTTTCTGTCATTCACATGAAATTAACAAAGTGCTTTAAGATTTGTCTCTTTTTTTTGGATCCATCACCACTGGAAAACTCCCCGAGTTCAGCTTCAGGAAATCGCATTTCAAGATGCCGGTTGGTAAACTTGTCATGGTTTATTAGCTCACGCTAGAAGCGGTGCCCAGATTCTCTCTGTTAAGCCGAGTGAAGGAGTGTTTGGGGGAAGGGGTCAGAGGAGAGACTGGGGGGGGGAGGGGGTGTTTATAAGGGTGATGTGACCTGCTCTGATCTCTGACTCTCAGCTTTATGAAGCCCCGCTGTGTTCACAACACACAGAAAGTGTTTCTACTTTCCACACGCTGGTGAAGTTTGTTTAGGTGTGGAATTTTTTTTTTGTTTAGGATAAACAGTTCTTGTGTAACATGAGATTTCAGTGGGAGCAGGTTGCTACTTATTGGCAGCCTGATTAAAACCATTCGGGATTGTATGTTATTAGGGATTTAGTATTTAAATAGTTACTGAAAATTAGAAAAGTTTTAAATATTTATAGCAAATCATTTAGCTCTCAGCCAAAACATTGTACCCCTGCTAAAAAGTGTCTCACCTAGGCGAAAAAGTGAATTTTCAAAAAGACCATTTTTCATGATACTTGAGGCATCTTTTCTCCCGATCCATGTTTTTTTGAGTAAAACACATTTATATTTATATCAGATAAATATAAATATAAATATCAGCCAAATTAACTTAAATGCATTTGCCTAAAGCATAATGCTAAATGCTGTTACGCACTCGTTTCTCAATACCAGACTATAACTGCCTAGGGTTCTGGTTCTATTCCTACATTCAAATAAAACTTGTATTGGATTCACTCGTCACATTCAGCTAGCTCGTTACGGGGGAAAAAAGGTGGAAATGTGTGAGGTTTTTCTCTTGTATCACTCTGATGCACAGGGGACAAAGTAATGGCACCCCTTACACCCAGACGGCATTTCACATTAACTTAAGTTTTCCAAGTTTTCCATGGAAGGCTTGTTCTTGCACCGCGTTCCCTCCATGCTGTTATGTAAGTACGTCAGAGGATTACACAACCCATCGCTCGGTCTTATCCTTCCCCCAGAACCCTCGGGTTATTTTTAGCCTGGGGCAAATCCAAGCATAACTTTTTTTTTTTTTTTTTTTTTTTAATTTCCAACTTTAACCATTATCTAAATAATTTTTAGCCTTTTTTACGATTTAAAAAAAAAAGAAAAGATTACAAGGTTGTATACTCGTGCAACAGCAGCCCTTCTCTCTTCTCTGACCAAAAGCTCTATAATTAAACGCATAGACCTTTTTTTTTTTCCTTTAATAAGAGATCAGACGAAACAGCAGGTGTTATTAATAACAGGCTTTTTTGAAGGAGGGAAATAAAAACAGCTGTGGGACCACTTTCCCGTGGCTTGTCTTCTCCTCCCTCTCTCCCTCTCTTTCCAGTGAAAGTGCTGAGCTCCTTCAAAAAATTCCCAGCCAGCCAGAAATGTCCTCTTAGGCCAGACGCTATTTTGTGGCTTTAATATTCTTTGGAATTAGCAGTGCTTCCACAAATATTCACACACACACGCACACCTCATTTTGCCTGAGTAGCATGTTTGCTCTTCTGTAACACTGCTTTTTTTCATTAGCGCCATAGAGATCTCTGTTACTGATGGTAGTTGATACTCGGCAGCAAAAAAAATCTTATGTTAAAAAAAAAAGGACTGTTTTTAGTCTCAAGCAAAAAGCAAGTTTTTGAGTTTCATAAGTTTTTTTTATGATTATTCAGTTTATTTGACTGTCCCAGTCAAAAGTTTGGACGCACCTTCTAACTCGTTGTTTTTCTTTTGTGATTTATTGTCTACATTCTAAAGCAATACTGAAGATAAAACTATGAAATAACACATATGGCATCATGTAATTAAGTAACAACAACAACGGTCGTTATTTTAAGACACGAAGGTCAGCTGTTCTGGAACGGTTCCCAAACAAACACCATCAAGCACCATGATGAAACTGGCTCTCATGAAGACCTTCCCAGGAAAGCAAGAGCAAAACGAACCTTTGCTACAGAGGAGAAGTTCATTTAGAGTTACCGGCCTCAGAAATCACCAATTAATGTAACAAACAGCACCTCAGATTAGAGCTGTTATGAAGGCATAAGCAGCAGATACATCTTGGATTTTGGATGCTTTAGGGTTTGTCCAAGCTTTTAACTGGTACTGTATTAATGCTATAATTTTAACGTCATGCTTTCTATAGTAGCAACTCATTTACAGTACAATCCACATGGCAATATAGTATTTTTTTTAAGGGGTCTTTGATGACAGTGTTTCGTCAAGTCTTCAGAACATGTTTTTTGTAACAAGACAAAAAAAAACCCTGCCTTTTGTCTCATTAACTTTAAAAAGAGGAAAAAAGAGAGACCCGGAATGCAGCTGATGTTTATAGCGCCAATAACATGTGTGAAAACAGTATAAACTTGTTTCATGTAGCAACTGATGGATAAAAAGTACGACACACACTCCCTCACTCATTAATTCTATACACCACCTATCCTGTAACGGTTCACAGAAGGGCTGGAGCCTATCCCAGGGGACTTGGGGCACAAGGCAGCGTACACCCTGGATGGATGGGGTGCCAGCTCATTGCATGAGTAAGCACACACACACTCACTCACATATTATGGCCAATTTGGAAATCAGTCAGTTAGTCTTATCTGCTTGTTTTTGGACTGTGGGAGGAAACCTGCACACTGACCTGAAGTCGGGAATATTAAAACCTTGAGCTGCGAGGCTACAGTGCAAACGACTATGCCGCCATACTGCCATATGACATGCAATTCTTTAATAATTATGATTTGTTGCTGTTGCCAGTTTCTTGTGGTTCAAGAGACATAAATTCATAGGAAAATAAGCAGGTTTGGAGAGGTAAATGTAACCGTGCTTGGGCTGCATCACACCATCCGCGTCTTTATATGATAGCAACACTTTGCTTTACTCTTAACGTGATGCCTGACAGTTTCTGAGCAAAAATATAACTCAAAGCTATAAAAATTCCATTACAACGATTTTTTTTATTTTTTTTTTATCATTTTAGTGAGCTTGACCTGCCCACTGTGTTGTTCAGGGAGATTTGTGTTTAGTAGACCGAAAGGCACATGATTTTTTTGCTTTGGGGTCACCTGTCTTAACCCCTGATGTCTGAGCTTATCTTTTCAGTTATTCATGTAAACCATTCCCTGTGAATTATTTAGTAAGTACAGATAAACTAATTTAAACGGTATGTAGTTACGACAGTGAAGAATAATCTAATGGGTGATGGGAATTTAAGGGCTTAAAGCTGCCTGAAATATATCACGCACTGCAATAAATATTATCTACCATTGCGTGGGTATTCTGCATGAATGGTAGTGAGGATGTTTTTTTTTGAAGTACCCATGATGCCAGTCTTGTTGATGTACACTGTTCTGTATATCCAGTCATTAAGTTCTCAGTTAATTAGCACATCCATTCTTGGATGTCCGGTTGTTTTATCAGGTTTTGATCGTTATCTTTTGAATATCTGAATATGGTGAGCAGTAGCTCTGAGGTGATAAATCAGGCTGTAACAGGCGGCACCCGGCTTCACCCTGGTGTCTCCTCCTGTGCGGTTGCTTAGTTGCTGCTCCACAGGACTTGCTCGTGACTTTGTTCCTGTGCCATGCTTGCGGTAACGCTGTAAATGAACCTCGGCGGGCGTGACTCTGTATGCCTGTGTGTGGTCCGTCTCATAAAGAGGTGCTGTACTCTCAGACTCTCACAGGGAACGGCCATGCATGGGCGTCAAATCAACTGCAGGTGGGACGGAAACTGAAATGCCACCCTCATTTCTTTTTTTCCCCACCTCTTTGATGACCCCCAGATTTTCGTGTACTTCATTGTGACCGTGGGTGTGTTTTGGTTTTATTTCATCGTTGCTGATCGTATTGCTCTTTAATTCCATCATGACCACAGCTATGCGGATCATGGGCTTGTTTTTGCCAGGCTTGGAGCTTTGATACATATAAATAAACATGCTCCATTTCCCCTCGAATTCATCTCCACGATCATTTTGTTTTTGTGGTTTGCTGTCTAATGCGTTCTCACTCCACAAGACCACAGCTTCTGCCTTTATCCGGCGTCACCACATGCATGATTCAACATGTACAAATCTGCCTGTTTGGTGTGAAAATTGATGACGTAATTTATCTTGTTTAATACTTGTTGACCTTGGCCAAGATTCAGTTATCTGGGATGGTGTAACATGGTTAAACAGCTTAGTTGTCTAATCTCGTATCATGTTTCTTTGGATTCTATATATCAAGCTTACATGCACATAAGACACTTTACCATGGTATAGATACTATGATTTTCCAATACCATGGTATGTAGTATCATGGTATCTTGGACAACACCATGCTTACAGTATATGGTACATGTACTGACCACACTGTGGCGCATGTTTTTTTATGTACCTCGGCATACGAATTTAACAGTGGCGGCTGCTAGCTTTTGAAACAGGGGAGGCTCATATTAGGCCTTCATCATAAAATTCATTATGTTCTTTGCG
>JAOTRS010000012.1:16578083-16590003 GCA_028565755.1 Dinotopterus cunningtoni | reverse complement strand
GGCTTGAAAGATAGGAAAGAAGGATACAGGATACAGTAGTGACTCACAGTGAATGCATGTGCATAACACATAAATCTGAGGAAACTGAAGGACTGACATAAAAGTACAGTAAAAGTAAAAAAGTAAAAGTAAAAGTACAGATCAGAACACAGAAAATACAAGTTTCTTGCAAAAGTATTCATACCCCTTGAATTTTTTTTCACATTTTGTCACGTTATAACCACAAGCATAAATGTATTTAATTGGGATTTTATGTGATAGACCAACACAAACTGGTTCATAATAATAAAGCAGAAGGAAAATGATAAATGGCTCTTAAAATTGTTTACAAATAAATATCTGAAAAGTGTGGCATGCATTTGTATTCAGCCCCCTGAGTCCCCCTGAGTGTATTGCAGTTACAGCTGCAAGTCTTTTGGGGTTAGTCAGGGGGCAAGCTCAGTCAGATAGGATGGAGAGTGTCTGTGAACAACAAATCTTCAAGTCTTACCACAGATTCTCAATAGGATTTAGGTCTGGACTTTGACTGGGTCATTCCTTCTTCTTTGCCTTTCCGCTGTTCCCGTTCAGGAGTCGCCACAGCGAATCATCCACCTCCATCTAACCCTGTCCTCCGCATCCTCTTCTTTCACACAAACTAACTTCATGTCCTCTCTCACCACATCTACAAATCTTCTCCTTGGTCTTCATCTAGACCTTCTGCCTGGCATTTCCAACCTCAGCATCCTTCTACCAGGTCATTCTAGCACATGAATATGCTTAGATCTAAACCATTCCATTGTAAATCTGGCTTAATGTTCCTCTGCCCTAGTCTCAAGTCTTCTGCAACAGGTTTTCTTCTAAGATCGCCCTCTATTTGGCTCCATCCATATTCACATCAACTCTGACCAGCTTCCCTGTCCTTGCTGAAGAAAAGCATCCCTGCAACATGATGCTACCACCATTATGTTTCACAATGGGGATGGTGTGTTCAGGGTGATTTGCAGTGTTATTTGCATTTAGGCAACTCATCTCATCAATGTTGGTCTCATCTGATCTGATCTGATCTAATCTGTTTGCTGTGTCGCCCATATGGCTTGTCGCAAACTGGACTTTGCTGTGGGTCTCTGCAGCTCCTCCAGAGTTACCATGAGCCTCTTGCCTGTTTCTCTGATTAATTCTTTCCTTGCCTGCCCTGTCAGTTTAGGTGGACGGCCATGTCTTGGTAGGCTTGCAGTTGTGCCATACTCTTTCCATTTTCCAGTGATGGATTGAACAGTTCTCTCTAGAAGATGTTCAAAGATTTAAATTTTTTTTTTAACCCAACCCTGCTTTAAACTTCTCCACAACTTTATCCCTGACCTGTCTGGTGTGTTCCTTCGGCTTCATGATGCTGTTTGTTCACTAATGTTCTCTAACAAACCTCTGAGGGCTTCACAGAACAGCTGTATTTATGTGGAGAATAAATTACACACAAGTGGACTCTGGTTACTAATTGGGTGACTTTGAAGGCACTTGATTCAACTGGATCAGAGTAATGGGAGCTGAATACAAATGCACACAACACTTTTCAGATATTTATTTGTAAACTATTCCTTTCACTTCACAATTATGCCCCGTGTTGTGTTGGTCTATCACATAAAATCCCAATAAAATACATTTGCATTTGTGGTTGTAATGTGACAAACTGTGTAAAAGTTCAAGGGGTAGGAAATATTTTTGCAAGGCACTGTAAAGTCTCTTTAGGTGGGGACCCAAAGATTTGAGGATTAACTTACTATATCAACCATATTCATGTCTTGTGAATGGCAACTGTGCATTAGGTGAAGCCATGCATTCTGTAGAAAACATACAGGCAAACAGAGATGCTCTGAAATGATCACCCTTTAGACTTGCTGAATAAGAGCTGGAATAGGTGATTCACACACTTGATGGCCCTCAAACATCCTTGCTACACAAAATTGACACCAAAATACAATTCGTGCTCTCTGAACAATGGCGAGTGAGTCATCTCTTCAAGTCCACGATCCGTCGTCTTATTCCAAATGTCGCTCCGAGTCCCTGCTATTGACACTTGAATAGAAGTCAAGTACCAGGCGAATACAAACAAGGCAAGAAGAATGAGAGTAAGTGCTTTAAAAACAAATTTAAACAGAGCACACCATGGTGATATTTAGTTCTTGCTTTAATTTATCTCGGCTAAGTTCTGCGAGATCGCTCAGAAGCACAAAGCATACTTGATATAAATGTTCTGCTAATATTTGAGATTGTTTTAAACGCTCCCTGAGCTCCAACTGTTCTCTAATTTATTAAAGACACACCAGTTAATATAATAATAAAACATATTTAAGTACACTAGCTTCCGCATGAAGATTTGATTCAAAGGAACTGGATTTACCTGTAATCATTTCGGTGTCATTTTAAATTAGTCAAATCGGGTGTTTGAAGTCAGCCTGGTTTTCTTTAATAAGTCGATGTGCTGCTTTGTAATATATTGTGACAGTGTGAGGAATTGATTTGTCAATTGCATACATTTGAAAGCTAATATTTCTCTTTTCATTATTATAAATTCCTCTTCTATTGTTAGTTTATTACTTTTCTGGTTCATGTCCATAATTTTTAATTTGAGGGTCTAATGTGCTCTCAGAAACTTTGACCAAGGCACACCTGTTGGTTGTTTGTACAACTTGGGATATTGTGTACACTTCCAGAAAGTGCGGTTTCACGAAAAACTAGTGTCCTTTACCCCTTTCCCCCGTTTTTAGAGCCGGTGCCCAATTTCGAATCACTTCGTTTTCAGATGGCCAAAGCACCGGAAACAAACGGTTCCATGGCGGCAGCAACCCTTTGCTGGGCTAGAACATTAGGGTTTGGGGGCAGGATTATCATGAGCAACAAAATGTTTGTGACTGTGATCTTTAAAAAATGGATGCTGAATGCTCTGAACCGGCACTAGCACCAGACATGAACTATAAACTTTGATGAAAAAGTGGTACTGTAAGAGACCTTGACCAAGGCATAGCTGTTGGTTGTTGGTGCAAGTTGGGGTGGTGTGAATGCTTCCAGAAACTGCTGATTTTTTTTTTTTTTACGAATAACAGCATCTAAAGCAGCAATGCTCAAATGCAGTCATGGAACTCTGGTGTCCTATACCCCTATTTAGGTTCCGGAGCTAATTTGAAACCGGTTTCATGGCAGGACCAACACTTTGCTAGGTTAGAGCAAAGAACCGCTTATATCAGGGGCTGGGAGGCATTTTTCATGTCCAACTAACTGTTTGTGCTCAAATGCTTTATAGTAATGATAAAGCCAGGAGAACTACTCACGAACTAATGGAAATGGAAAAACATTGCAAGTTCTTATAAGGTTCACTATTGAACCGGCTCTAAACCAGCACTAGCCCCAGCCATGAACTACCACCTGGTTCACTTTGGTAGGAAAGGGGTACTTGAGCTTGTAATTTACCACCACTTCAACACACCCACAAGATTATCTTGTGTTTGAGCAGAAAAATCACTAACCTGTGCTGGACACTGGCTCTCCAGAACTGGATCTGAACAGCCAAGACACTAGAGTGCAAAAAAAAACTTCTGACAACACCTTATCCAGTTTGACTCAAAAACATTCCATTTTACAAAGCTGCAACAGTCACTTCATATTTATGGAACTTATTTTGCTGCCAATATGCCTGCTATGCTTATTGCTCCTACACTAAACTACTCAATAATTTACACTTATAGCCCATACTCTCTGTATTTATTGCCTTGTGAGTAGTGTCCTGCACTTGTTTCACACTGTGGCATAAATCGGGTGTTTATGCAGTTTATGCAGAACTTTATGCAGTCTTGCATACTGGTATGGCTGGCCGGCATGGTCCTAAAGAGACTTCATTTTGTAATTATTCATAGGAATGACAATGAATCCACTCTTGATTTGAGATGAAGCTCTGTGGGTAAAATGTTATCTTCTAAGATCATCTTAAGGGCTAAGATCAATGGCCTGAGTACCAGGAAGGTCATAGTAACTCAAATAATCACTCTTTACAACCGTGGTAAAGAGAAAAGCATCTCAGAACACCAGAATATGGAAAACCTTAAGGTGGATCAGCTAAAAGAGAATACAGTATGACCACATCTGGCTCAGTCTCATCAACCAAGAACAGAAGTCTGAAGCTGATGTGAACCAGACCCCTCTCTGCCCTCTAGACTTGTCTGACTCATCCTGATTCTGGTTAGAGATCTTGTTCCCCTTCGCCCTTAAGATGAACCTTGTGTGGTCTGCTTGGGATGTGTGTGGTGACTAAGGATGGTTCCACTTTACCATGAAGATGCTCCTGGCCTCGGCTGGTGCAGACAGCTGTTCTCTGAGGACTCGTGACTGCAGACGCTCGATAATTCAGGACTGGAATTTCCTACAGTCTACCTGAGCCTTCAATAACAAACTGGACTCTATATTAACTTAAACACATTATCTGTTATATTGAACTTCCAGCCTCCTACACAGCATGACTGCAGATCAATCCCTGCTATCCGTTCTATCAAATGAGTCAGGTTCCTCTCAAGGTTTCTTCCTATTGCCATCTCAGAGAGTTTTTCCTTGCCACCATCTCCCTTAGCTTCCTCATCAGGGACAATCTGATCATTTTAATTCATACTAATTTTCTAGCATTTCATACACATTTCCAAAATTTCATTTGATTCTGAATTTAATATAATTGAAGCTACTGTTTAGGTGGTTTTAACGTTGAGATCTTTGCAATTAATTCAGTTTTTACTGTAAAACGTTTAACATGTTTACTCCATGAACTGAACAGGAAAAGCACTGAATCTGTAATCTCCCTATTACATCACTTTACAAAATAGACATACTGATCCAAAGACAAGCTTCTGGCACATTGATTTCTTTATGTAATGTTAGGAGTTTATCTAAAGCACACTGAACTCTTAAGTTCTGTCAGATGCATCAACACAATCGTTTGCTGGCTAACAAGATTTTCTCCTTCAGGAACTTATACAATTGAGTTAAAAGAAGGAGGCAGTATTGATTTGAGCTTTAGATTTGCATGCTTAGAGCACGGTAAGTGCCTCCTGAGAATAGCTTGAACTGTCTGTGATTTTTTTCCCCCCTGCAAGATAATTATACTCATAAAGGAACGATTGCTTGGTTGTGTCTCGCTCTCGATGTGGGAAAAAAAAAAAAATGAACCTGATCTACAAACATGCAGAGCATTCAGAGCAATCACGATAATGTAATAATTAAACATTATTTAATATCCACAGATCAGAATATGAGTCAGTTCTTTCTTTATTCGCAGCCTCTCATTTTGGTGAACCTTCCTCCTGGATGTGGAACTGCTGGTTAGGTTTGGTGGACTCCAGCATCAGCTCGTAGAGCTGCCCGGCCTGTTCATCCTGAAAGTCTCTGAGCTGGTCCTCGGACAGGTCAGCGCCAAACACCATCTTTTCGCCTCCGGCCGCCTTGAGCACCTGCGTCTGTAGGGTGTCCCTGTAGTTCTAGAGCCAGAATAAGATGTGTAGGTCAAATCAAAGGAAGGTAAACAAGGTATGGGGAAGGTATAACATATAAAATATTTCACAGTGCTTTTAAATTCTCAAATTTGATTGGCCTGAAGGTGTCATAGAAGGTTGTCATGGTAGATGCTCTATATAAACAGATGTGATAAAAGAAGGTGCGGTACAATCTTCTTTGATAAAAAGTTTATTATTTACAAATTTTTGGGATGGAGCCCCCAGTGTCAGCGCTTTGTGAAAATCAGAGGTAACACTCTAGCTTTATGTTTTCACTTATTACAAGGTCTTAAGGAAATATATTAATTAAAAAAGTGAACAGTAAGTAACAACAGGAACTAATTTATTTCATGGTCATACTACAACATTTACCATACGGTGTGTAATTCTATAATTAATTTTTAAAAATGGCACATTGATGTTGGAGATGAAAAATAAAACACTTTGGTACTGTTATAAGAAGGAAAAAATGAACTTCGTTAGCTTCATCCTATTCACGGTGTTGTTCATCATTTTCCTATAACAAGAATTCTCTGTGTGTTTTATTTCTTAGTCTTTGTCTTCTTAGTCCTTCACATGACTATGGAGTCAGTTCGTAAAAGCATAGGTTAAATCATGAACCTTAACTTTGTCCCTAAGATGTAAGCACTACAGGTTCTATACACCGATGAGCCACAACATTGAAACCATTTTAATATTAAAACTACTTAGGTTTTAGGTTCCACCAAACAGCTCAGACCCTCAAGGCATGAAGTCACAAGGACTCTGGGACGTTCCTCTGGAAGTGCTGGAGGTTGCAGGTGTGGCCTCCAAGGATCAGACTTGTTTGTCCATGGATTCCATGGATGCTTGATTGGATTGAGATCTAGGGAAACTGAAGGCCAAGTCATCAACCTTCACCTGGTGAGCCCCATGCACAGCAGGCTGTAGTGCACTGGGTGGTCTGATACCTTTCTATCATAGCCAGCATTACCATTTTTCAGCAATTTGTGGTACTTTAGCTTTTCTCTGGGATCGGGTCAGACTGGCTAACTTTTGGTCCAAACAGTCAAAGATGAACTTTGGGTGCTCATGATCCAGTCACCAGTTCACTGGTATATAATTGCTAATCAATGTAATTCATGTCACCTGGCGGTTCTGGCAGAGTTGCGGACAAGTGGTGTACACAGAACCCTATAACAGAGGGTTCGCCTGTTTGAAATGCATCTAAGCAGAACCCTTTGGGAACCTGAAGAACCCCCCCCCAAAAGTGTATAAAGTCCTAAATGAGTGCGAACACATTTCTGTCTCTACAGGACCAACAGTAGATTACTGACCAGCGGTGGCAATTCCGAGGTTCAGCCGAGCAAAAAAACGCTTAATACAGACATGACTAGTGGCTCTGACTTTCTTGCACTCGACCAAAAAACTACGTCATGTTCTCCAATTATTTTTTCACATCATTTAGCTTTGCGCTCTGTCACTCTGTATTATAAGTAGAATAAGTGTAAGGCATGCAAACTGCTTGACTCAGACACAGAAGGACAGAGTGGTATTGATTCAATATATAGAAGATTCTGGTATTATTTATTTATTTATTTATTTGCTTGTTCGTTTTAACTTTAAGAACGTTCCTGACTTCCGTGAACCCGGAGCAGGAGGATATCTAGCATGTCTGGAAAAAGTCAAAGCTGTAATGGAGGTCAGATCTCAGGTGTGACCCATCTCCTTTGTACTGCGGACTGAAATTGCTCTCGCGGTGCAGCAATACCGCCTCGTATAATCAGCTATTTCTTTTCACACCGGAGAAAGTTCTTCTCGGCACGCACTGCAGACCGGGAAGACACGCACAGAAAAACAAAGAAGTGTAAGATGATGATTCCTCTGGTCCGAGTGTAGAAAAATGCGATTGTGGATTCTTCGCCACGGACGAAGGTAGCGTACGATGAGCTCATTCATAAAAAGGAAAACCTTGGAGTCATCCATCCACTCATTCATGAAATGTCGTGGAGATCTGGACACAATTCAATTTCAGGAGCCATTTGTCTGAGAGGCTTCCTTCCCTGCATAATGTAATTAGACTGAATGTTTGCCAAGCAGCTATATTTTAAAAATCACAAGGATTGTTCAATGGCTGGCTTTTTAGCGGTGTTGACGCACTGAACTCCAAGGTCTAGTGCTGGTAGTGATGTCATCAGTCTGGAGTAAACTGGCTTTCCCAAGGGCAAAGCACTTAAACAGATCTGTTAAAAAAAAAAAAAAAAAAAAAAAACCTCCTATTGAAATAACTGGTGGTACCACCAGCCTGCATAATGATTATTGATCGGCATTTATTGTGTGTTTATAATTTTCTTTGGTCGCCACCACACTGACTGCTTCAGCCATGAAAATATGGGGCCATGTGAAACTTGAGTGGCTTTGAGGGTTCATGATTGATCTTAAATCCGAGAACTGTCACATGATAAGCTCTATATGTTCTTGATTCTGATTGGTCGGAAGGTGTTGATGGATAACTGTTACTCTAAGAGTGAAGGCAATTTATTGATGCATATCGAATTACGAATTTCCGCAGATACGAAGACGACGGTTCTACTTCTGGTTTAATCACAGAAGTAGCTCACGTGTATTGTACAAACATAGACATTTCAGTGTACCACACACCAATATTTACAATTATATATAATATTTTCAGTTTGTAAGTGAATGCCTAAAAAAAGTCTGGTATATTGTATGTGTGCGCATGTGGGGGAGAAATGAGTCAGCCTCAATAAAGGTTTCCATGAATCAGTCCGGGAGCACGATGATAGAAAATGTCTGTCCTGTAAAGCTGTCCTGATGTTGAATAATTAAAATTTTGGGAAAATCCTCAACAAAAAAAAGTTCACAGTCCAATACAGGTGAAAACAGCTCTGAGACAAAATTATGTCTGTGATTCCCCTCACGATTTAAAGGCGCAGAGGCAACACTTCACTGTGAGACTCATTTCATTAGGTCTGATTATGTTTTTTGTGTGGGGAAAGGCAACAGATTTAGTTAGGTTTTAAGCCTTTATTTGTCACATATACATTACAGCACAGTGAAATTCCTTCCTCGCATATCCCAGCGTAACTAGGGTCAGAGCGCAGTGTCAGCCATGATTTAGCGCCCCTGGAGCAGATTTGTTTAAGAGCCTTGCTCAAGGGCCCAACAGTGGCAACCTGGTGGAGCTGGGGATCGAACCGCCGATCTTCCGATCAGTAACTCAGTAACTTAGCCCTCTGCGCCACCACTGCCCCATAACTGTACATTCGTGTCAAAGGCATAAAAACACTCGCTTTGTCAGGCTTAAGAACAAATCGGATTTACGAGCGTGATCCCCGGAACGGAACTCGTTCATAAGTCAGGGACTACCGGCATTCTATCACTTCCAAAGTAACAGCTAATTCACTGGTAGTTGTATGGCAGGCAATTGTATGGCAGGCAGTCAATACAAGTCTATTGATAAAATTCAACCCTAACAATGTAAGCTAGCAGGAAAGAGGCGGGGCTTCCAGAAACCATGGTACATCACGTGAGAAGGAGTATTGTGTACGCTTAACTGTAGTACCACGTAACACATGGCGTAAATCTCGATAAAGTCGTGATAGATCTTCATTAAGGGGCGAAGGAGTTAAGCATCCTGCCTCGTTTAACTCACTTGATCGTCAACTAATTACTGAAGTCTAAATGGTTTTTGCAAAGGAACAGAAACACAAAGCTGTGGCAGTTTCTTTCATGACCCGGGTCGATTCATGACTCGAATGATTTGAGCCATCGATCAGCTTTCAAATTAAAATTCACTGTTTGCTCTGTCATGCATGAAGATGTACAGCTATACGGCCAATTAAATAAAAGTTCATCACTGGCTAAAACTTTCTTCATATTATATTAAATCCATCTCCTGGTGTCTCATGATTATAAATAGGACTTATTTTAAGCCCCAGCCCTTCACCTGAGTCTGTAATGTTTCTTTCAGTTATCTGAAGCAGTAACTGTTCCAACTCTGAAGCAGTAACTATCTCCCTGTTCCACTTCTTCGTTTTCCTTACTCTTCTTCCTATCTCTTCTTCTACTATCCTCTCTCTCTCTTGTTCCCTTTCTCTTTTTATCCCTCTCGAGAGAAAGCTTGTCTAGTGCAATGTGGCCGATTTATTAGGCGGGAAGAACTCCACTGGGCCTTTGGGAGTAATTGGATTAGAGCGAACACTCAGTGCTACTAATCGCATTTGGAGACTCGCTCAGCGTCTGTTTCTGGCTCCACCACCGCCCTTTCCGGCCCTCTTTTTTTTTTTTTTATAAACGATCCCCCACCTCTCTTTCAGTGGAGTGCTCTGAAAGGTGAGATGGAGTGCCGAATTGCCCACCTCTTCATGATCGGGGAGGAATGGTCACTCTGGCAATTATCTACAATTACGCATGACACATTCTCAGCACTGTGGACTGCATGCCAATGTGTTGGTTTTAAAGTGCACAATTAATGGCTTTAGCTACAGAACTATAGTTTATAGATTATGAGTCACATTGGAGTAGCCCTGTAATGTAGATTAACAACAAAAAAAAATCTAAGGGCAGTTTTAGGGGCATTAGCTGGTCTACTGACTTCCTGTTTTTCTCAGTAGAGGGAAATACGGTGAGGTTCTTGTCTGTACAAATAATCACTGCAGTCGTTCCTGTGAAGATTGATTGAGTGGAACGCCTGATCCTTAAAATTAACGGATAATTTGACGCATCTGTCTGTGTGAACTGTACACACAATCATTCACCAACACCACATGCACATCACAGAAACTTGTCTGCGAGTTATTGCCACACCCCCCATACAATCCTGACCTCGCTCCAAGCCGTTTCTACATGTTTGCGCCATTAAAGGAGTTCCTGGGAGGCCAGGGTTTCAGACATGAAGCAGGCAGTCTGATCATGGCTCCGACGTACTGAGAAAACTTTCTACCTTGATGGTATCCGAGCACTAGTGAAACACTGAAATAAGTGCATTAGTGTAGCAGGGGATTATATAGAGAAATAAAGGGAGTTTTTATTCTTATGATCGTGTTCTGTTGTTATAGTAGTTAAAAGTCCCAGTTTGACTTGTGTCGTAAATGTTGAAATGAGAAATTTCCGATATGGAACCTACTTGTAGGAATATAAGGTAAGGTAATTATGTTATGGAGGATGTTCCACACTGTGTCTGAAACTCAAGCTCCCACAAGAAAGGAATAGTTTGTTCCGGTGACTAATGTCTCTCAGGCAAACTGACACAAGCAACTAATTGTGTGCCATGTATAGTGAGTGAGTTACAGGAATGAAATGCCTGAATGAATGGAAATTAGACTATGACTTAAAACACTGCGTGGCCAAAACAAGTTGCAAACAAGTTTGAGGAGTCTCAAAGTATTGGCCAGCATCATGCAAAGTAATCATTAAAATGATTGGAATTGGGTTAAGAAGTGCCCTAATCATACACTTTCTGTCTCTAAAAAAAAAGACCTTGAAAAGTCATAAAACTGTCATAAAAGATTTTTCATCACACTCTTATCCTTTATTTTCTTCTTAGCATACAGTAAACTCTTTACATCTTTAAAAAGAATTGAAAAATGTATGAACACGTGTACATATTTAAATAAATTTTGCATGAATAAATGTAAAATTTGTATGTAAACTTTACAATGCTTATACATTTGACTTATCGTCTATAACGTCTAAAATTTTTCATCTATACAGGGTCACAAGGGGGGTCTCTGGAGCCTATATCGTAGCAGACGTGGGTATACAGGCGGGGTACACCCTGAATAGGCACACACCACAGCCAATTAGGTAATGCAGTTCGGCCCAATCTGCATGTATTTGGAGACCAGTGGGAGGAAACCAGAGTACCCGGAGGAAACCCACCAAGCACGGGGAGAACATGCAAACTCCATGGGCACAGATCCCGAGGCGGGAATCGAACCCCCTGGTCCCTGGAGGTGCAAGGCGTCAGTGGCTGATATTACGACTTTGTGTATTAATGTAGTTCTTACTGTATTATTGGGAAAATTTGTTTACAAACTGTATGACCTGGTATGAGAAAGTCTGAGAAATGGAGAAGAACAAAATGACATACAGTATGTTCGAACCTGGACCTAGGTGGGGGATGGGGACAGGGCTGACCGCTAAGCCATCGTGCCACTCTAGACATATTTTAATTATTATTATTTAATCACCTGCATTGATCATCCTAATCAGCTCATAATAACCATGTCTCCAGGACAATTTTGTGATTTTTCTCTGCTTTTATACATTTGTACAAGAGGTATGTGAGTTGACTGATTATCAATCACTCCTAGATATGAACATCTATAGGTCGTGTCTCGAGCGTTGCGTTGCGTGTGTCTCGAGCGTTGCGTGCGTCGCGCGCGTCACTCACAGGAGATGCACCGTCA
>JAOTRS010000012.1:16494867-16506888 GCA_028565755.1 Dinotopterus cunningtoni | reverse complement strand
CTGACACAAAGACCACACTACTTTTACAAGACCTGACACAAAAATCAAACTTCCTTTACAATAACTGACACAAAGACCACACTTCCTTTATAAGACCCAACACAAAGACCACACTTCCTTTACAGTAACTGACACAAAGACTACACTTCCTTTATAAGACCTGACACAAAGACCACACTACTTTTACAAGACCTGACACAAAAATCAAACTTCCTTTACAATAACTGACACAAAGACAACACTTCCTTTATAAGACCTGACACAAAGATTACACTTCCTTTATAAGACCTGACACAGAGACCACACTTCCTTTATAAGACCTGACACAAAGACCACACTTCCTTTACAGTAACTGACACAAAGACCACACTTCTTTTACAAGACCTGACACAAAGACCACACTTCCTTTACAGTAACTGACACAAAGACTACACGTCCTTTATAAGACCTGACACAAAGACCACACTTCCTTTACCAGACCTGACACAAAAATCATACCTGCCAAAGATCATACTTCCTTCACAAGACGTTACAAAGACCAAACTTCCTTTACAAGACATAAGACAAAAAACACACTTCCTCCTTTACTAGAACTGACAAAGAAACCATGCCTCTCTTAGGACTGACCTAAAGAATACACCTCTTTTACTATATGAAAGACAACAGACACAGTGACCATGCATCCTTTACGACTGACTCAGAGACCATGCCTCATTTACTAGAAGTGGCAAAAAAAAACACTTACTCCTTTACTGGAACAAAGACCATATCTCCTTTACAAGAACTGACAAAAAGAGCATACCTCCTTTATTAAAACTGACAGAAGCGACACCACATTTACTAGAAATGATGCAGAGACACATCCGTGCCAGAAAAGCAACCACGTTGGGTGGAGAAACATTAAAAGGAAGAAAATGTGCCACCCTGAAATGCAAACCCTTTTTCTACAAAACTTGTTCTCTTCAGAGCAAAACAATGAGCAGGGCACAGCTTTGTAAGAATTCAGTACAGACTTTGTTAGATGTAAATGCAATTCTGAGGCAGAAAGCATTTAATGGTCACCAGTATGTCAGAATTGTGCCACGCTTGAGTGCAATTATTGTCCTACTCCAATGGGAGAGAAAAAAGGACAAGTGCCTGATAGCATTATCTTCAAAAGTTTTAATATGCCTTAAAAAAAACACTTCCAGCACATACAGCAGATGGTCCTATGGGAGACACCACGGAGTCCTTAAGCAGGAACCTATTTTGAATAACAGCATTGATTAAGTGAATATGTTTGTAAATGAACTTCAGATGATTGAACCACATGTTCTTCCTAACAAGCAGATACAACAGACCAGTTCCTGAATCCTAGAAATCACCCTGATCATAAACGCGAGTAACAAAGCCACACGCACATCATAAACATGCATTGAGCAGGAAGATGACTCAATTATGGCCAGTGTAGCGGATGGAAATGATCGCTGTTTCCTGGCTAATATCATTACCTCTGTCTGGGGGTCTTGAAAAACAGTCCTTCGGATCAATGCAGTGATATCAAATGAATTGCAGTATAAGATACTATGATATATTTCTATGACACATACTGTACATGAATGATTGAACTGTCAGTGCAGACAGATTATGAGTTGATACCTACAGTATTTAATGACACTTTGACTGCAAGAAGACAAGCCTGCAAGAATTGAATCCAGCCTTAGACACAATTGCACAAGATTTATTATCATTTTTTTAATCTCAACTTTTATACTAACTCACGTGTGAGTTGGGCAGTTTGTGTCAGGATTAATAACAAAGTCCTACTTCTGTGGTCCCTTGCACCATGAAAGGCTTAAAGTTGTAAAGTTGTATTGTATCTTTAAAGATTTTCTATATAATACTAGTGCAATTTAGCAGAAAAGATAAAAAACAAGATCTAAATGTAGTGTGCATTCAATACCAGGTATTAAACAACATTAATGTGACTGGGTGCATTTATTTACTACATGTTAAGATGTAATCCTCAGGCACCAGATTCGAGCAACTGCATACTCATACTGTACCTGTGACCAGATCACAGCTCTAATGTTATTCCTTCTTCCTTCCTTCCTTCCCTTATTTTAGGTAATGACTGATACATTTGGGGCATGCCCTTATAGGAAAAATATCAGCATTGGGTTTTTTTTTTTATTTTTTTTTTTATTCCTGTTTTAACTCAACAATTTATTAACAATTACAATTTTGTATTTGTTGGAGAATGACATGTAAGTTTATCCACTAACAGTATAAGTATGTTTTGGAATATCAATGAAAAAGGTTGGGTCTTGTTATCACTTACACTATAGCAGCTATAAATATGCCTTTCTTTACACTCTCTTGTTGGAAAACTTACATACAGTTATAGTTAAAGACTGGGGCATTGGTGGCTCAGTGGTAGGTTTCTCGCCTGCCATGGGGACGACCTGATTCAATTCCCACCCAATGCCCAAACCCAGCCACTGGATGCAGTGTCGGTCCCAAGCCTGGATAAAATGGGGGAGTTGCATTAGGAAGGGCATCCGGTGTAAAACCATTTGCTTTACACCGGCTTAGATGGTCCGCTGTGGTGACCCCTCAACAGGAGCAGTCGAAAGACCAACAACAAAAACTGATATTTGTGACTGCTTCAATTAAAGCTAAAACATTTCAGTTTTTATATATACTTCTTTGTTAATTAGTGCTTAAAATGCCATATATTATGTATTTATTTTTAGGGAGGGTTTTTTTTTTGTTAATTAATGTTTACAATAAACAATACATAGTACAAGATGTGTACAATAGGGTGTAAGAAATTTGCAAAAAGCAGTCTGTGCTTTTGTACAGCAGATTACATGTAAAAATGGTTAATTAAAATAAAAAAATCCTTTATCATATGTGCTGCACACTATGGTTACTTTTACTACCATGCACACTCACTTTATGTTCATTACCAATTGTACATAATTCTTTCTTCACACATCCTGGGGGACAGGGTCTGGGGACAGAGCACAGGGACAGACGGCGTCCCTGGAGCAGATAAGGGCCCTGCTCAAGGGCCCAACAATGTCAACCTGGTGGAGCTGGGGCTCAAACCACTGACCTTCCGATCAGTAACTCAGAGCCTTAACTCAACGAGGGCAAACAAGGGCTTAGCACTGTGGCCTCGTACCACCGGGGTCCGGGTTTGATTCCCGCCTCGGGGTCTGTGTGCATGGAGTTTGTATGTTCTCCCCGTGCTTGGTGGTTTTCTCCCCGGTACCCCATTTTCCTCACATGGTGAGGTCCCATAGTGTGTAAATGAGTGTGTGTGAGTGTGTGTATGTATGTGTGCCCCGCGATGGTGTGGAACCCTGTCCAGGGTGTTCCCCGTCTCATGCTCTAAGTGTCCTGGGATAGGTCCCTCGCGACCCTGTATACAGGATATAGACGATGAGTGAGAGTGAGTGAGTTCTTGGCCAAACAGATCAGGTCTAAAATAAAAATTAAATATCTAAAATATTTTTCTTTCTGCACAGTTTAATTAGAATCAATCATTTCTTTCTTGCACTTTCTTTTGATAAAAAAGATCTCAGACTGCAGATCAAAATGATGTTTTTAGACTCTGAAGGCTGGTTTTCTGTAGAACATTGAACGCTGATGATCTGGTTCCTGTGATAGATAGATCAGTGTATATGCTGAGGAGAATTAATTGAATTAATCCTAATCCCTGTGTTTTACGGAAGTGGGTCAGGGCTTGTTACCATGGAGACGAAGGAGCTGCGAGAAGGCGTGTCGGGGTGTATGCAGGGGTGAACGGTACAAAAAAAATCTTTGAACTGCAGAGTATGTACACAAGTAATTTCAGGCAAATTATTTAAAGAAATATACAAGAACAGTTTTGGAATTATAAATACATTCTATAACTGAAACCTAGAACATTTAGGCATTCGGCAGACACTCTTATACAGAGCGACTTTGAAGTTTCCGTGATTGGATCATCAGTGGTTACTGTGTTACTAACTACAAGTACTATCAGTCAAACACTGTTTTTTTTTTTTTTTTTTTTTTTTTAAATAGTAAAGACTTCAGTTTGAGCATACACATTGTTGTGCGTTTTTTTCCTCTGTATTCGTCTGGATACAGGTTAGGAGGTGTTAACACATGCTATAAGGAGTCAGGAAGCATAATGAGAGGGTTATTCTATGGGCACAGGAACTCTCTCATCAGATTATAATACCTTAGAGGTTATTATGGTAGTTAGTAAGCTAGTAACCAGTGTAAGGATCTAAACTTCAAGGCACTTTTGGAAGTCGCTCTGGATAACAGTGTTTGGCAAATGCATTCATGTAAATGTACATCATTTTCTCTTATTTTCACAATATGAAATTTTACCATTAGGAAGTCGCCTCGAGAATGGATAAAGTCAGTATCACTGTAGATTTTATTTTATTTATTTATTTATTTTTTACATATACAGTACTGTATATATATAGAGAGACAGAAATTTTTATTGACCCAGACCTTCTTATAATTTGAATTCAGGACCCCTGGTACCCCTCTTGATGTAGACGAATCAGGTAGTGATGGGTCGTTTATAAACGATTTGTTCTTTTTGAACGAATCTTTAACGTGACTCAGAAGAACAAGTCGTCTCGGAGAGTGATTCGTTCATTTTCTACTGGCAAACCACCCCTAGGTTATGTACAGGAAACAGAATTGAGCGATTCTTTCTCAATGACTCTTCTACTCCGAGTCGTTCGTTCTTTTGTCACGTGACTCCCGTAGACGCTATGCGGTGCAATAGATTCAAAAGAACGAACGACTCAGACTGGAAGATATATGTAGACGTGTTGGGGGTCTGTTTACTGAAAATGTAACATTTCATTTTATTTCTGATCAAAAGAACGAAATGAACTAAATAACTCAAAAAAAAAAAAGATTCGTTCATTTTGATGAACGAGATTCAAAGAGCCGAGTCACTAAAATGATTCGACCTTCCCATCACTAGAATCAGGTAGGTAGAATTTTGTTCCTTTTTGCCCTGCATGTCTCTGATAGCGCTCGAGCCCCCCTCCTCCTCCCCCTCCCTCTCTCTCTCTCTCTCTCTCTCTCTCTGGTTCTGCGGCTGAATCCCGGCGCGTCTCAGCAACACAGCAGCATCTGAACCCCGACACACAGCGAGCAGCAGCTCTGAATGATGACCGTGAGGACCCCGGAGCGGACACACAGCCTCATCTGATCCGGAGCGCGAGCTGCAGCCTGCTTCCCACCGGTGAGCGCGCGGTCTAATGCTTCACGTGCACTAAACTGCTGTTTATGGAGGAATCATCATAACGTGCATCATTAAAGAAAATGTTATGCTGAGTGTCAATTTTATTATTATTATTTGTGCATATCATGGTTCAAGCGTGGCTGTGCATGTTGCATGTTGCATGTTGTCCTGTGCATTAAATATAAATATATAAATGCATTGCACTCTGCAGAAACATGACATCTCTTTCTGCATTGCTCATCAGTGGTGGTGCAGAATATGCAATGCACAATAGTTTGTCTATTTCTGGTAATGGATATACTTGGCACTGTTGTGTTTTTCCACAGATCCTCTCCGCATGTGATTTCATTTCCCTCTGTTCTCCTGCGCGTGCATTTGCATACCGGGATGAATTGCACTCAGTTGCACACAATGATATGCATATTGCATGCATATGCTCAAGACAAACATGCAATGGAAAACAAACAAACAAAAATCCTACAATCCTGTTTTGAATTGACCTGGTCACTAATATGCAAGCATTTTTTGGTTTAACATTGTAGGTTTTTTTATTTAAAAAACTGTCATGTATTCTAAGAAAACTGCTTCGAGTTGTTGCAAAGCTTTCAGCCTTGACCATTTTGTTTAGTTTATAGTGTATGCGGAATGTCACTGTATTAGTGCAACGGCTTCCTGCTGTAAATTCCAAAAAAAGTGTGTTTTTAAGATGGATAGCTTCATAAGTAAAAGAAGCGACTCAGCACAAAAACAAAACAAAAGGTTTCAGTGACCGGGTTCGATTCCCGCCTCAGGGTCTGTGTGCATGAAGTTTGCATGTTTTCCCAGTACTTGGTGGGTTTCCTCCAGGTACCCCGGTTTCCTCCCACAGTCCAAAGACATGCAGATCAGACCACTAATTGTGGTTCCCAAATTGCCTGTAGTGTGTGAATGAGTGAGTGATTGTGCGGAACCTCGTTCAGGATGTATACAGGACGAAGCGGTAAAGACGACGATGAGTGAGTGAGCGAGGCACACTTTTTAATTGGAGTTGATTCAGATGCTTGATTTCTGTTGACTGAGCACTTCATCGATTCTCCTCCATCACCCTTAATAAGTTGCGGATGCTGTAGACGTTTAGATTAGACAGTGTAACGTAATCAGGTGATAAAGGGATGGCGTATAAATGCTGCTCGGCGTTTCCTTTCACGCCCTTCTCTGTTTGAGCCATCTGTTTCCTGAAAGCTTCCAAATGAGCGCTGAATTTAATAAAGACCATTACAGAGGGTAAAACTATTCCCGCTGCGAAAATCTCATACATTTCACATTTCGTTCGCATGAGGATTAAACTTGAAGCCCTATGATGCCAGGTTTTGCCATGTGTGCTCGAGCGAATGATATACATACAGTATGCTTGCCATCACATCACAAGGTGAATTTCACCTCATAACTCTATGTGACATCATGTGAAAAAAAATCATGTATAAATAAATGATGCGTGTACTGTAAGTCACATGATTAAACTTAAATCACAGGCTGTACTGTATATAAGGAAATGAATGAATAATGTAGGGAGCAGACAGCGTTATGTGTTGCAAGCGTACATTAATGAAAAATATTATTTCAAATCTTTTTTTACTAGTACAAGGGGTGTTCAAATCAAATCAGGATTTTTGGTTGCATTAATGCTCTTATCCTACTGTAGCTTGTGCTTGGAAATCATCAAGGTAGAAAGCTTTCTGAGTACTTATGAGACAGGTCTGAAACGCTGGCCTCCCAGGAACTCCTTTGATGGATTTTCCAAACATGTGGAAATGGTATAGCCGAGTTCCTGTAACGTGCAAGTGGTGTTGGTGAATGACTGTGTGTACAGTTCACACAGTTTAGGCCGAACCATGTGTCAAAAATGACAATTGATAAGGCTTTTTTAGGCTCTTTTTTTCCTTCTTAAAAAGTATGAATTGTTTTGTTTAAATGTTTTAAATGTAAAATGATGCCAAACAACTTAATTAGCATTTTCTATATTTAATAAGTAAAAATTAGTCAGCACTTTGGCTTAATGTTTAGCGCTGTCGCCTTGCACCTCCAGGGTCCAGGTTCGATTTCCGTCTGTGCATGGAGTTTGCATGTTCTCCCCGTGCTTGGTGGGTTTCCTCCGGGTACTCTGGTTTCCTACCACAGTCCAAAGACTTTCAGATTAGGCTAATTGTGGTTCCCAAATCGCCCATAGTGTGTGACTGAGTGTGTGTGTATGTGTGTGTGCGCTCTGTGCTGGATGGGCACCCTGTCCAGGGTGTACCCTGCTTCGTGCACCAAGTCTCCTGGGATAGGCTCCAGGCCTCCCGCAATCCTGTATAATAAGGTGGTATAGACAATGAGTGAGTATAAATTAGTCATTCTGTAATTTGAGTACAAAAACAATGTTTTTTTTTCTCAACATAACAATTAGTGGTTCAAGCTAGTGAATTCTTTAAGTCTAACGTATCTGCTACTGTAGTTGCAAAGCTTAAATGTTCAAGTGACTCAGCCTAATGTGGCACGAATCTGATTTCGTTACGGCTGTGTGAACGCACAAGTCTTGTGTTTTTCAGAGTCACTTTAGTACATAATTCTAGTTCGGATACATATCAGATAAAGCAAAACAGTTGAAAAAAAAACGAGGTGTCTGGATTTCTTCATTCTTCTAGACCGTGAAAAACACAGCTGACGAACTGCTTGCCGTCCTCGAGCATGTTTCCTAAAATCAAATCCATTGTTTGAAATGAATGAGTGGCTGCACGAACCCATGACATGTCTAAGCCCAGATGGCACGAGCAAAGACGTATCGGTGTGTGCCTGCGTGCCGCTTTAGAGGACAGACGCATCTGCATTAGAGTCAGATAAAAGTCATTGATAATGATGAATGTGAACCATCATGACGTGAAAATCCAATCTGACTAAAAATGGGAATTGAGCAACATGGCTTGTGATGTGAACGTTTTATTTTTTCCTGACTGATTATGTACACTACTGACCAACTACTGACAGGTAGGTGAGATAGTTGACAATTTCTTTATTTTTATCTATCTGTACAGTAATTATTACCAATGGTCATGGAACGTACACCAAATTATATTATTTTATATTATATTTTGTATTTATTGATATATTATAACTAGAATATTGGACTTGGAGACAAAAATAACATGTCATTTGACAAACACGACGTTGTCGCTGTTGGGCCCTTGAGCAAGGCCCTTAACCCCATCTGCTCCAGGGGTGCCGTAAAAATGGCTAACCTTGCATTTGACCCCTGCCTTCTTACAAAAAGCTGGGACATGCAAAGACTAAACTGCTCACTGTTCAGTACTGTGTATGTGACAAATAAAGACTGAACTTAAGTATATGAAAAAGTCCTTAATTCTTCCACATTGTGTAACTGCATATGTATGTGACTCCAAAAGTCAAATCTACTTATAGCTTGTCAAAATCTGAAGCGTCCGCTGTATTCCTGGTCATTTACAGTTGTCCATTTGCTGTTGCATTGATGTGAGGTGTTACAGTATGTTTGTGCACCTGTTGCAGCAATTCTATTCGGGAACTAAACTCATTTTATAGAGGTTGCTGCTATGCTGAGACCCTGTTCTGGCAGTTTTAGACTGGAAATTAATTCATAATTCAGTTCGCAGCTGTCACACCGCTTTTCCTCTTATGAGATAATGTTGGGTTAAAGGTGGCTGAAGGTTTAATACGGTGACTCATGCCAAGAGCTTTACTTTAGCTGTTCTTTGTTAGATCTTCAGCGTGCACTAAGTAGTCGTCGGTCATCTTAGCTGGAGCTTGACTTGGCCATTGGCCGCCTTTATTATTAATTGCAGGGCTAATAACAGTAATTACAGTAACTACAGTTCTGCTTATGGTCATTTTCATTAAATTTTGTTTTGTGTTTCGAATAGGGATCAAGTGGATGATAGCTAATTAGTAACTTTTATGGGTATAAACATATAGTACAAGTTTTTCAAATATTTAAAAGCTGCTTTGTTTAATGATTGTCAAAAATTCTAATTCTAATAAAGTAATAAATCTGATTGAAAGGTCGGGCCCCAGCTCTGCCAGGTTGCTGCTGTTGGGCCCTTGAGCAAGACCCTTAACCCTATCTACTGTCTATATTGGCTGACCCTGCTAGTTTAGTCAAAAACTGTGTTCGTAAGTTTGTCTTTCTATTATTCTATGGAAATTGAACTGCAGTTCTAAGAATCTTAAGCTTGATTCATGAGCAGTGGACTGTGGGCGCCATTATTTTGTCTATAATGTAGATTACCACTATTCGGTCTGTTGTGAGCATGTAGTATTAAATACCGAAGTTATTTAAATACATGAAGCAGCTTTACTGAAATCCAGATGTTGAATCTGAAAGTCTGAGAGCCTTAATGCGCAAGACGAAGCTTTAAAGTCAAAACGTAACCCATCCTTGATCCTAATACAGGACTGGTTCATTCGATTTAATCCTGATTGATAAGTCAAAGCAACATGAACATCTGAATAAACCTGATCTGTTAACAACTTAATGAAAGCCTTTACAGTATATTAATAGTTTTACACTTTTAACCTTGTCTCGTTTTGCAATGAAGAACAGTCCAGCCGAGCTGTTTTGCTTTGCAGAAGCATGGAACTAGTATTAATAATAATTGAATATTAATATTCTGGATTAAATTTATTTCTTCGGAAAGCAGCCATGTAGTAAATGGAATAACGTTGAATTAGCTAGCCGTTAATTGTTAAAGAGCTAACCTTGGCAGAACACATCAGGCTCGGTTTTCACTCTTTCAGTAAGTTAATTAGAGAAGAAAACACAGCTTTTGTTACTGCGCAATCAGAAACTCCTCTGTCCTGAAAGCTTTCCCATATAGAAAAATAGAGATGGGAGAAAACATTGATCCAATTATGTTTTGTGTGGGGATTCACGCATCCCCACCCTGACTCCAAAATCCATTTTAAAAAACATAATTTTTACGCTTATAATAGAGATGAACTGGCCGATCGGCCTCAGATATAACCGATTCTGTTCCGAGCGCAGAAGCTTCAGAGTGGCGCAACAGAAACACATTTTTACGGAGTTACATTATCAAAAATTGCGCACGTTAAAAGCCTCCGATCTGCCATTTTCTCCAAACTCTGTAGGCGAATTAGTCTCAAACACACTCATTACACACTCTTACACAGTAAGCGCGAATTAGTCGTAAGGGCCGAACGTCTGTTTTATTATGATCCTACAGGTGGCGCACTCCGAACTATTTACACATATTCATCCCGTGTGGTAGGAGTGAATTATTTGCTAGGTTTTTTAAGAAATAATAATTATGGCGGGTGACGGCGATACAGTACAGTACTTGCTGCTCAGTAACAATGTAGCTTTTTGTTTAAATAAAGTTATAAAAAAAGTTAAATGGTATACTTTTTTATTTGAAGCTAGTAGTTTGTATTGTTAAATAAATAATTCATTATTACATTTTTTAAAAGGTTTAAAATTGTAACAAAATCAGGGTCAAATGTAATATCGATATTTATAAAAAAGAATCTAGGTTTCTTATCGGGAGGTGACTGGTGATTCTCCTGCCTCGTGACACTTACAAAGCATTGACACTGGCGACTCCTTCCATAAAGTCCTTCCATAAATTCCATAAATACTATTACTACTACTAATAATAATGATAATAAAAAACCTAGTACTAAGTTTTGAAAGATAACCCACCGGAACATAAACCTTTGTCTCACAGCTGCACTGCTGCCAAAGAACTCATTAATTTGAACCAGAATATTGATTGGCAGTAATTCCATTAAGAGTTAAATGCATATGCATGAATGCTAAATTGTCATTTATTTATTTATTTATTTATTGTCAAGGTGAATAAAATGTTGAATAACCGCTCCACTCCTTGGCAGAACACGCTGCTCAGAATGTGATTTTATTGCCATCGGGATCATTTAGTTAAAGGTTAAACTACGTCTGACCTTTTATTGTGTCTAAATGGAATAAGTCGTCTCTCGCTACCTTCCTCCTGTAACGTTCTCTCTCGATTTCAGGATAGTAAGCCTGATGAAAAGAGAGCGGATGAGTGTCTATAGATTTATGGAGTAGCCGTGGGAGTGGAGAGGTTGTCACACAAGCTCTTACTTTACAACTGTGTTTGTACATGTGTGTGTGTGTGTGTGTGTGTGTGTGTGTGTGTGTGTGTATGCGTGTACATACTACTTTGATCTGAAGTCTGAGCTGAAGTGCTTTTAGGCTTGGCGCCATGGACCTCCTTGTTGGGAATAAATCACTCTGGCTCGCTGACTGATAATAATCATAAGCAGGAGTCGGCGCCTCGCTTATACGCCTTTGAAATGAAAATCAAATGGAAATTTTATCATAGCAACGAGTTCGGTCCGGTCCCGTGTCTACGCGTGTGGTCCTAATTGCTGTAAGGTACTGTAAGGGAGACAGAACCTGAGGAGATGATCAAAGGAGTGTGTGGAGGCCTGATGTACTGTTAGAACTCACACCTCGAACTGATAAACACAGAGAGGTGGAGATGCAGCATATGCGCACTTTCCACAAATACAGACCGATTACAGCGACCCGTGTGCACGAGGCACTTAAAGAAAATGAAAGTAGGGAATTTCTATTAACAGTGACTTAAATGTTTACGCTGAAGTGTTGAACCAAGTGTCGAGTCGTTATATTTCCATTAACAGTAGTTAAAACAGCTCGAAAATAACCGACTAATAGAATAAATGTTTTCTCTTTAACACTTTAACAGCCTGGCAAAAAA
>JAOTRS010000012.1:16448553-16459829 GCA_028565755.1 Dinotopterus cunningtoni | reverse complement strand
ATCAACTAGCAGGAATAACAGAGGGGGGCGGGTTATCGGGGGCGGGGCTTGTAGGACAACTTTCACACACACATACACTAATGGATTGGGAATGACTACTGTCTGGCTCACGGATTACATAAATTGTCTGAATATCGGATTACATTTTCGAAAAAATAAATAAATAACTGAGTACTTAAATGGCGCGTTAGATTACTCGTTACATTAAAAAAGTAATCCAAGTACTCTAACGCGTTACTTTATAACGCATTACACCCAACACTGGTAGAGACATAGTACAAATATAAATACAAAAAAAAGAAAAAAAGGACTAAAATTTACGCGGGAGCTGCTGCAACAGGATGCCACACGGGCGGCGCAATCTACCGTAGACTTATCTAATGCACTTAAAATCTGCTGCCAAATAAAAATAAAGGAAGAAAAAGCAAATTAGAGCCAAGATACTCGGCTTAGGGTTACACATGCGCTGTTAAATCGGCATGTAGAGTCTTACTTTCACCTCGGCCTTAAATATAAAGACATTCAGTTTGAAACTCGGATCTCGCCCTCTCGGGTCTGTTCACTGTTCGCGATATCTCACAAAATGTTTGCGAAACCTCGCAAACAAAAAGCCTTTTTTCCCCGCTATCCACTCCAGAATTGTAAAAAAGCTAATCATTATCCACTACATCACTACATGTGTTAAAGGTCTTCTTAGTTAATCTTTGCTAACATGGTTACTGGGTAACAGAGGCTCTAATTTACCGTAATTAAAAATCTTTAATTAAAAATGAGAGCGTGATTTGAATCCTTCTAGATTTAGTCTAGTTCACACTTTTCTACTTGAAGGAAAACACTGAGGATCTATTTTTAATGAGTAATTGCACTTTTACTTGATTACAGAATCTAGCGGCGTGACTGTCCTCTTCGCCCAGCCCTGTCAGCCATTACTGCCATCTCTGCTGCCCTGAAGGCTTCCCTAATGCCAGCTGACATTTAGTCCCAACCTCACAACAAGCAGCTATCCACCATGCGGGCGCTTCGCTTTAAAGATTTACCAAAACAACGGTCTAAATGCTAACCTGTTAGGTCTCAACATCCTTCAAAAGCAATTCTGCTCAGGCCGAAAGGTCAAAGTGGCATTAAAGGCTTTCATCTTGAGAAAGCATCCTTGTGCACCAAAAAGTTTTGTAGGCTTTCTTCTGTGTTAATAGACATCACAAATGAATGAATGTCTGTTGTCTTATTGTGCTCAATAGTTCTTGATCGTTCTTGTACAAAAGAACATGATGTCTAATTTACTGTAGCTAGCTAATTACACCAAGCTTACACGTTAGTATTATGCTTCCTGTCAGCCATGCCATCTTAACCCCAGTGATGTTTGGCTACAGCGCAAAGCATATTTGTTTCTGTCGTTCTCTCGGGAGATACAATGGTGGCTTTTCCCTCTGAGCCAGAAAGCACAACAATATTTACAGTATATTCACAGATGACCAAATCACTTAGGCCTACTTGAGCATAAACACAAAACTCAGTCTTTTAATAGCAACCACACACAGCGACCTAGACTAGGAGATTATACAACCAAGATGCCTAAAAATGCGATTTTTACTCCATATTACAAAAGAAAACCTGTCTGTAGAATCACTAATAATTACAATATATAAACAACAGAATAAGATAGGTCAAAAATGATTCGTACTCCAGTTGTATAAAATTTTCCGTCGGCTGCACTCAGTCTTAGTCCCTTAGTCTTATCAGTGCTTTTTATTCAAGACTACTTGAACATGTTACATCAGTTCATTTGTAACTGTGGTACGAGCGAAAACTGATGCCTCACTTGTGATTGGCGCAAAAGAAGAGCACGTGCATTGATTCGTTTTTTTTTTTTTTTTGGTCTGAGGTTCTGTACCTGGTACCTTTGGTCAGTGGATCAATGTACCTGGTGCGGAAAAAGCGGCAAGAGCATAAACAGAAGCGGTTAAATACCTGCAAACAAAATTTGGTCCAATACCCCAAGGAAGGTAAAGTTTCTTTAGTTTAAAGAGAATCATTACTAATGACGAGACACGGATTCATCACTACGAGCCTGATAGTAAACGGAATGGAAACATCCTCAATCGGCGACCGAGAGAAAGTTCAAAAGTCAACCATTAGCTGGAAAATTCATCAGTGTTTACAGTTTTCTGGGATTCTCAAGGGTCAGTATTGGAACATTACCAAGAAACAATCAACAGTGCTCGTTACAGTGAGATACTCATTGAAGAGTTAAGCCTTAACGTAGAGGACTGCTATCCAAGGGCGTCGAGATCTTGTGTGACGATGCACACTGTCGACATCCTTCAAAAACTTTGTTATGAGGTGTTAAAGCATCCTCTCTATATAGTCCTGGGGTGGTGGTGGCTCAGTGTGTTAAAGCTCTAAGTTAATGATTGGTGGTTCAAGCCCCAGCTCTGCCAGGTTTGAGCAAGGTCCTTAACCCTGTCTGCTCCAGGGGTGCCGTTCAATCTCTGACCCTGCGCTCTAAAGGATGAACTTTAAGAAGAAAAAAAAGTTTCTGAGCATGCTTTTCTGTAAATATAATCAACTTTGGCATGACCCCTTTAACTCTGCGTAATCACCCCTGGCTAGGAATTGATTATTTTCCTGTAACAGGGCGAGGTGTTTTATTCCTCACTTAACACATTATACTTGTACTTGATGTCACCTTTCCTCAGACAGGAAAAATGTGTCAGAAGCAGCTGTGAAGTGCCTCAGTCCAGCACAATAACACATTTCAGTTTCTGTAGATGCCACCATTCCCCATAATTACTCTAGAGCAATTAACAGTAACAGACACACCAAAGAGTGGGAGAGAAGCTGCAAACAGGGTGGATCAATAATAAATAATAGGAAGAAAGAAAGAAAGCTCTCGTACATAAACTCCTCTTATGTTCAGGCTCTAATTGAGTTTTCTTTTTAGTGGAAAAAAAATACCCTACCCCTCTCTTCCAATGCAAATATGCAAACATGATTATAATGACTAAATATTCGTATTTCTGTAAGACACTAATAAATGTAAATAATACATACATAACTGAGTGTTTTATATGTTTTTAACTTTAGACTAAAACATGAAAAAAACAATCTTTTTAAAACTTTAACATGAAATTAAATTTGGTATTATTTAGCTTTATTTAGACCTGATTTTTTTTTTTACTGTGTATTGAATCTCTAACTATGTAGCTATTATATTATGCTGGCTTTGGCGAACACATTGAGTGTGTGCACATGAAAGAGCTCGGACTCAGTGTGTGCTCTCTATATGGCTGTAGGATCTCAGCTTTAATGCCATGCCACCTCTGGTTTGTTATCTTTGAAGATGAAAGGTTTGACGGTATAAATCACTGCACTGCAGTACTAATATTTAGACCCAGTAGCAAACACACACACACACACATACACTACACACACTACACACTCATGTATGTGCACACACCTTATTGAAAGACTAGATATTTAATCCAGCATGCTTGTGTTTTTGGCTAAAATATCATTCTATGGTTTCCATAAGACAATGCATGGATACTGTTGCTATGCAGGGAGCAATGTTGCTGCTGTGCCTTGAGCCAATAAGGAGAGCTGAGAGAATATTGGCACTAAAATGCTCATCTATATTACACTGAACAGGCAGCAGAGTGGAGTGAAAACATGCAGTATTCACTCACACTCCTGCTGTTTCATCTCTAACTAGTCACAGTGTGTGGGGGGCGTGGCCTGTCTGTCTGTCAGTCTCAGTGAAGAAGGTGTGGCCTGTCTGTCTGTCAATCACATTAAAGGAAGTGTGGCCTGTCTATTTGTCAATCCCAGTGAAGGAGGTGTGGCCTGTCTGTCTGTCTGTCTGTCTCAGTGAAGGAGGTGTGGCCTGTCTGTCTGTCAATCATAGTGAAAGAGCTCTGGCCTGTCTGTCAGTCCTAGTGTAGGAGGTGTGGCCTGTCAATCCTAGTGAAGGAGTTGTGACCTGTCTGACTGTCAATCACAGTGAAGGAGGTGTGGCCTGACTATCTGTCAATCCCTGTGAAGGAGGTGTGGCCGGTCTGTCTGTCACTCACAGTGAAAGAGTTGTGGACTGTCTATCTGTCAATTCTAGTGAAGGAGGTGTGGCCTGTCTATCTGTCAATCCAGGTGAAGGAGGTGTGGCCTGTCTGTCTATCAGTCTCAGTGAAGGAGGTGTGGCCTGTGTGTCTGTCAATCACAGTGAAGGAGGTGTGGCCTGACTATGTGTCAATCCCTATGAAGGAGGAGCGGCCGGTCTGTCTATCAGTCTCATTGAAGGAGGAGTGGCCGGTCTGTCTGTCAGTCTCAGTTAAAGAGTTGTGGATTGTCTATCTGTCAATCCTAGTCAAGGAGGTGTGGCCTGTCTATCTGTCAATCCAGGTGAAGGAGGTGTGGCCTGTCTATTTTTCAGTCCTAGTGAAGGAGGTGTGGCCTGTTTATCTGTCAATCCAGGTGAAGGAGGTGTGGCCTGTCTATGTTTCAGTCCTAGTGAAGGAGGTGTGGCCTGTCTATCTGTCAATCCTAGAGAAGGAGGTGTGGCCTGACTCATTCAGATGTTGATTATTATTATTATTAAGATTATTACATATTACTCATACACACACACACACACACACACACACACACACACACACACACACAGACACACACTCTTCCACTCTGTTTATTAGTGTAATGAGTTGATTTGGTAATCCTATATTTAATTAAACTCTAACTGCACAATTCTGAATCACATCACCTTAAAAAAAAGGCGAGAGTGTATGTGTGAAGGGGTACGGTGTCAAATTGCGCACGCGCACACACATAACGACATGCTGGAACAGAGAGGGAGAGAGAAAATGGATCTTTAACCTCTCTAATGAGACTTTCTTTTGCTTTACACACGCGCACACACGTGTGTTATAAGAAACAGTACACGCACGCTGTACTCACGCGCTTACAAACACAAAATAAAATATGTTTTCCCGCTCACACACGTGGTTACAGTGTTATAATAAACAGTACACGCGTGCACGGATGTTGATTATACAGTACCAGTAAGAGACGCGCACTAGGACCCAGCAGGGGAGTTGATTACCCACAATTCCGTTGGCTCAGTTGTGATCATGTGACACTCTGCGTCAAAACAGACTTGGTTTGTTTTCCAAGTCAAATTTTATTACAAATCTTTGCTCGTCTTGAGGAACACTCGCAAACCGCGTTACTCGCAATCCACTCGAGGTTCCACTGTAATACGAATCTAATTAATTCAATTGATTTTCAACTGCAATTAGAGAATTTTGATTGTGATGAATTTGATTTTATATATGTTTTATTTCTCCCTTGGCTCATTCGCTCTCTTCTTCCCTCGTTCTTCTCTCTCCTGAGCTCTATTTTCTCATTTATAGTTCTCTCTCTCTCCCCGTCTTCTCCCTCTCCGTCTGATGCTTTATTTTGAGCGGAACAGAACAAATCTCTTGGAGCCTTATATAACCAGGCAGACAGAAATACTGCACCTCTAACACACCAAGATCTTTACATCACTTCAGGACATATACAGACACAGGCGTACATCACGCGTACATGCAGTACGGCTTTTATAACACGTGTATACTTTAAAGGCTGTTTGATTCGATTTAATACGTGGAGCGTAGCGTTGTGGTTTCATAAAACATCACATGCTTTTAAGTAGGATGTTTTTCATGGAGGTAATTGTATTTTGCATAATTTCTTAATTTTATAATTTCAGCTCGATTAGATTAATATAATGTTACTAATATAAAGGGGAAATGATATTTTACGATGACGTTTGATGAATTAACGAAAAATATGACAGGAAGTGTATTTATGTAGGAAATACATAAATTGGGGATGACGCTGTTGTGGGAGGATGAGCAACGTGGTGCAACCTGAGGTTATGCAGACTTATGGGATATTTATTAATTAATTAATTCATTCATTCATTTATTCATTCATTTATTTATTTATATTCCTAGTAATATAATTTTTTGGTATCAGAATTCATAGTGTTTACCGACACACACATTCAGAATGTGTTGCGTTTTTTTTTACAGCCTCGGACAGACTTTAATGGAAGGGCTTTAATTAATACTTTGTAAATGCCAGAGAGATTCACTCCACACTACAGCACTTTGTATCTCTGCTTTCTGCTCTGAAATAATGGTGTAATGTGGTATTATTATTATTAAAACACACGCACAAATATATATATATATATAACTACAATCAATATCCCACATCATGCTCTGACTCGAGGTGTTCCTGTGAAACAGAGCGCTTGTCAGGACTGATACTGCAGCACACCCATGCACCAGTTCCCTCCGTTATTGGACTCTTTTATTAAAAATGGAATAAATCTCGGGAGAACGCTCGTTAAATTTGTTGTCGATTCGACAAGACTATAAGGATGAATTTGTATTCAATAAAAGCTGAGAGTTCAAGAAAAAAATTTCCTTATATTGTGCTACATACAGTACAGTACAACAGCAAATTCCTTGATAACAATTATCTGAAAACAGTCAAGAGGATTAAGGAGACACAATTACTGTCTGTTGCATTATTCATAGATACTGTATATAAGAACCCACAGTAGTGTTCGTTAGCTATAGTCCAGTCGCCGAAACACAGTATTGGTACTGATTTTTTTTATAATAATTTTTTTCATGTTATATGTATAATACAGAAAGTGTGTGTGCCAAAGAAGCATTTCTATTTCATTTCCCATTTCCGTTTCCCTGATGCACATAAGTCACTTTAAATATGAACTTTATATATTGTACAGCTAGGTTTTTCTTATATTTTTTTCTTATTTTTTTCTTATATTGTATATTTTGTATTTTACAGATATTTTATTCTTTCTTAGTTAAATTTACTTCTATTTTCTTTTTCCATGTTTATTTCCTAATAATAGTCTTTTATTTTAAGGTCACCTGAAGCATTTCACTGCATATCATACTGTGTATGACTGTGTATGTGAATTTAAATTTGAAGCTACTTCTGAAGTTTATGCAACATGGAAGTGACCGATCTCGCTTCCCGAAGCGAAAAATTTTAGTCGTTCTGGAAAGTCGATTTTATATGTGCACCAAAAATAACCATTTTTCACGGTTATAATGACTCACTTCAATCAATAATAATTTAAAATGCGAATGATTCATTTTTCTTTATGAGTATTGGGATTAAAATTAATGTAAGCTTCTAGAAGTATATGACTTGCTTAAATTGTTTTTGGGTAAAAGCTTAAAAAGCAAAAAATCTGTAGTGTAACAATTTAGCTTTTTTGGAATAATACACTTTTTAAAGGTTATTTCTTTTCATGTGAAATCTAAATCGGCTAAGTTTCATCTAAACCACAGTTAAGATCGTTGAAAGATTTGCATTAAAAAAAAAAAGTAACAGACACTAAAACATAAAAGGGCATGAAATTGTATTTAGCAAATTTGTTTCGTTTTATCTGATAAAAATATAAATGTGTACGCATATTTCCAAAAAAAAAAATAATAAATCAAAGCATGGATCGGGAGATAAAAAGCATTAAAAAAATTATTTTTTTCCCTGGTTGAGACACTTCTTAGCACCGATACCATGTTTTGGCCGAGTGTCCACTATAGTGCAGAAGCATACACTCATTTTGTATGTGCCTGTTGCATGGCGCATTTCAGATTTATTCCCCTCATGTTTGCTAGTAGAATGTGCACCACACATTTTGGAGCATGACCAGGGGGAATTCAGGTACGGAAGCGTTAGTGAGCTCGGGTGCTGCTATTAGAATGTCGAAGGAGGCTCCAGTTCCAGTTCATCCCAAAGGTGATGAAAGGTGGGGTTGAGTTCAGTAAGTGTTTTATTAATAGTGAATTTGTGTGTAAATTGCACAGGAAGAACATGCACACAGACCCTGGGACTCGAACCTGCAACCCTGGTTTTGCAAGTTCACAATGCAATCCACAAAGCCACCGTGTGTCGCCCCATAATAATTTTTTTTTAAACTTTCTATTGCAGAACTTTTAGGTAGTGTACTGGAATGATGAAAATATTGGAAATTCTTATGGTCAGGTGTGGTATGTTGAAAATTTTAATTACCAGTGAGCTCTAATTAAATGTGAATGCAAAGCCTCTGCAAAGTGTCTGGAGAATCACAGATCACATGGAGAATCTCTCACCTTCTCTCACATATACCCACACAAGCAAACAAGTTGAAAAGGTGCATAAAGAAATACGAGAAGAAATCGGAAAAGCAGACTAGAATGTAAAGAAAAGCAAGAAGGAGGGAGAGACGGTGGATGATGATGAGGACACTGAAGATGATGATGAGGGAGGGTTGGAGGAAATGCCTGGCCGTTGGGAATTGTGGTGCAATGCAGAGAGCATTGTCATGGAAACGGGTGTGGGGATGGGGAGAGAGAGAGAGAGGAGGATTACAGGGTGAAGGAGAGAATCAGTGTGGGTGGACAGAAGGTGGAGGCCTCGTCTGTGGATGGCGGTTTATAAACACTGTCCATTCTGTAAAAGGACAATAATCAATGGCGAAGTTACTGTTACTAAACTGCACATCCTGACATTTTTATTTCTCTTATACAGCAGCAGTTTGCTAGCACTGACATTTTTGGTTTAGTACAGAATGACAGGTTACAACAATCAAGCACTGTGGTTTTAATGCTACTTCCTTGTAAGCCTGGAACGCTTTACAGGAGTTTCGAATCAGTTCTGCTACCAGGTGAGGAAAACATTTTCACATTAGGGCCACGAGACCGCTTACGAGAACTCCTGACTCCAAAGTCTGGTTCATTTTGATCAGTGAGAACACAATGGTCTCCGGGGCAGTACAGTGGAACCTTGGATTACGAGCATAATTTGTCTTGAGGAACACTCGCAAACCGTGTTACTCGCAATCCGAGGTTTCACTGTATATCGTTCTCAGGCATGGATCATCATCAGTGCTCCCAGCCTTTGATTATTTTGTTTGTATTTTTATTGATATATTATAAAATAATAATAATAAAAAATATTATTATTATTTATTATATAATATATTATAAAATTATTCTGATTTTTTAAAATAATTTTATGTGTTTTATTTTGTTTTAATGCTGTAAAGCACCTTGGTTCAACTTAGGTTGCTGGAAGGTGCTCTACAAATAAATGTTGATTGACTGATACTGCCACCTGCTGGATGGGAGAGTGAACATACGCAAGTGCACCTGAGTACGGAGAACAAAAACAATGTGAATGCTGCGCAGTGGGGATGCAATTGTACAGTACCTGGGCACAGTACAAATTAAACGTGCCTAATGTGAAAAAACGCCATGAGTGGCCTTCATTTTATAACCAGCTTTTAGTTCACAATTTGGCACACGTCAATAACCGTTAACATGTTACTTAAGCGCCGTAGTAATAAATAAATAACTCACATCAAGCAGAACAATTCCTTAGTGGGTTTTTCGTCTAATGAAATGCAAATCAGATGGTCCCGATTCTGAGGTTTGTTTTTTGTGCATCATGTCCAAGCGATACACAACACCCAACACTTGAACATTCCAAGTGTACGTATGTACAGTATCTGTGTGTTCCTTATTTGATATGAATATAGGAACACTGGAATGTTTCGACTACAGTATCTGTTGTTGTTCTGCAAAAAATACTTTAGTTAAACCAATGTTTTGAATCATACTGTTTTATTATAACAATGATATCATTAACCATGCTACTAGACAGTTATAGCTAAAAAAAATGAATAGCAGTCCCAATGTTAATAGAAATCTGTAAGAATATTTCATTTTTCTATCACGATTCGCATGAACGATTGGTTTATCTTTCACAATTCGATGAAGCTGCATTTCATAAAGAGCGGCTTCACCTCTCTGTTCCTGATTCCTTCCACCTCCCGGCTCAATAACCAGAATACGATGTGGCTAGGGCATTCTGACTGATAATCTGTGTCTAACGGTCCATTAGGGACAAGTAAGAAGAGAACCGCTTTACAGATTAGTCAGTCTGTCTGTGATGTAAAACAGCCATCGCGATCGGCTGCAGAGCTTCTTGAGTGCACTTGGTAAGTGAGCGTGGCTTCCTGTGTTGATTAAGTTCGACTACAAGAGTTGGGTTTCTTCAATTAATTGAGAGCAGGTATGAAATAAAAGATCCCAGTCACCAGTACAGGGTAGTTTTAAAGTGCATAGGTACCTTTTTATAAATCTAAATCCCCAGGTTCGGGTCTGCTGGTCTGAAGTGTGATGAGAACCTGTGGTGTGAGGTGTATCTAGAGGGTCTGCCGCAGTTCTTTGTTGAGAAGAATCGCGGGTTCTGGTGATAGACACAGTACTAAGCATAGGGGTGCCAATAGTTTAGCCACCTCTAGCCACCTTTAGATAGATAGATAGATAGATAGATAGATAGATATGCATGTGAGTGTGTATGTTGTTTCTCCCGCGCTCCCTCACAGTGGAGATATTCCTGACTACAGGATTATAAATAGACACTGCGCACTTCTCTGTTCGTTCGGGGTCTCTGTGTTCCTCTTCTCCTCCTCTCCTCATCTTCCTCCTTCCCTCCCTCCCTCCTTCGCTGTCTCTCTAACTCTCAGCACCTCTGATGTGGAGAGCTGGGTGGAGTGTGTTCAGACCTTCTCCTGCTGAAATGAGTGTTTCACATCAGGCTGAGGCTGAAACACACACATGCACACACATCAGTCATGCTCTTTTATGTTAGGGCAGCGTATGAAATGTTAAAATTCTGTTTGGGTCAAAACAACTCGGTTTCGAAACATCTTCTGAGCCACAAAATTCATCACCTCGTGTCATTTATGGGTGCTGTGGAGAATTACGGAGTAGGTCATCTTCTAGAAAAATGATCAGTAGAAACACACTCAGGTAATGTAGTGGTATAGAAAAGGGGGTGTGGCCTCTTTATTAATATTAGTAAAGGAGGTACGGACTCTTTATTTTTTGTGTGTGTTAGTCTTAGTGAAGGAGGTGTGGCCTCTGTTACTTTTAGTGAACGGGGGTGTGTTGGTCTTAGTAAAGGGGGTGTGGCCTCTGTTACTTTTAGTGAAGGGGTGTGTGTTAGTCTTAGTGAAAGGGGTGTGGCCTCTGTTACTTTTAGTGAACGGGGGGGGTGTTGGTCTTAGTAAAGGGGGTGTGGCCTCTTACTTTTAGTGAACGGGGGTGTGTTTGTCTTAGTAGAGCAGAGGAATGAAGGTTAGCCGCAGTAAGCAGAGGAATGAAGGTTAGCCGCAGTAAGACGGAATACATGTGTGTAAATGAGAG
>JAOTRS010000012.1:16415332-16433437 GCA_028565755.1 Dinotopterus cunningtoni | reverse complement strand
AGTCATGTTCAGTATTTGCTATAATGTATAATTATTATTATTATTATTATTATTATTATTATTATTATTATTTGCCTATGGATCCAGATTTGTGGGCCACCTGGTATAAGTGTGCTATTTTTTAATCATTTGTAATTTATCCACCTTGACATGTCTACATTTCAAAAATATAAAATATTTTTTAAAAATTTCAGATGACAGATCACATTAGCATTTAACATACTGCAACTTTCCAAAAACTGGGATTTGGGACAATAAAGTTTAGGTTGTTTTCACACTTGAGAAATTTTGCAGATTCGTTTTCAAGCCCTGAGGCGTTTGAAAGATCTGATTCTTAGACCCTGTTCCTCTTGAAAACTGGGTTATAAAACCTTCCTTTCATATGGATTAGCTGTAAATGTGACCCATCAAGTCAGGTATTAAGTCACACAGGTTAGGTGAAATGTTTCAATTAGTCAGTTTCAATTGATGAGTTGATAAATACTTTATCTTTCTGATCCTTCATCCTTCAACATTGAGAAAGTTTTAATCCTACACATTGTTTTAAGGCACTTTAATGAACACTATCCAAACTGGGTCCTCCCTAAAACAGCGGGGGAATCGCAACCAATCATGATACACTAATACACTTTGTATCAGCATGGAGCTTATTGAACCAGAAATCTGAAAATATGCTGAACCTAAAAGGCAACTTAGTACCTAATTTGATTTGAGTCACAATTAGTTCAACTTTGTAATGTGTCTATGTGCACTAAAATTAGTAAATAAAAAAAAGTAAGCACATTTTCTTACATGAAAGTCAGGGGTCGCTCAGTGGTTAAGGCACTGGACTACAGACTGAATGGTCCTCAGTTTGAACCCCACCACCACCAAGTCACCCCTGTTGGGCCCTTGAGCAAGGCCCTTAACCCTCAACTGATCAGATATATAATGAGATAAAAAACTAAAGTCGCTCTGGATAAGGGCCTTTGCCAAATACTAAAATGTAATTTGCAGTTCTTCCTGAAAGATTGCCAACTTAGATGCACAAAAGTGATGTGTGTAAAGGTGAACCTGATCAATGGTTATAAAGGAATTCTTCTGTGTGAACCCTAAGATCCCAGGACTGCCCTGGAGTGCACAGTCACATATTCAAACCAAGTGTGAAAACACCCTTAGACCAAGGGCAAGTGGGTTATCAGTTTCTTTAAATCCCTGTTGTCGTATATGAAAAAGATTTATTTCCCATCCCAAAACATTCTAAACCTTGCAATTTCACTTACTTTTTTTATTTACTTCAAGGGCAGAAAGATTTCTATAAAAGCTTTTAAAAAATGGTTTTAGTTTTTGGTCATTTTATTTATGATGTCATTCTATTTAGAAAGAAATATGCTTGTAAAAAAAAGTTGAAAGTTTCTGTTTTTGTGGTTTGCTTTTACACATCATGCATCACCTTTGACGTTTATGTTACTAAAACTCGAAGAATTCTAATCGAGATCTGGAGTATAAATGTCTTACACTGCTTCAGTGAGAAGTGTATGTATTTCATGCTTTTATTTTATTTTATTTTTTTATCTAAATGTTCCTCTAGACTGTACTGAAAACACCTTTTTCACTCTTTAACAGCTAAATAATTTGTCCTCCTAACAGACTAATAGATATTGCTATTTTTTCATGTGATTTTTATGTATACTTGGCACTTTGATTGTATATGTCTTTACTCTGTAAATGAACAAATGACACATTCTATTGGCCTTGCAGAACTGTAGAATGATGAGCGGAAAAACTGACGCTGAATGCATGAATACGTGTATGCTAGTAGTTTTTCTTTTTTTTTCAGGTGGATTTGGATTAAGTTTAATTACTCATGGACGTTTGAGCTTGTCTTCATCGTTTCTGAGCTTTGAAGGTGGTGCAGTGGGTTGTGTTACTGTCTCGCAGGTCCACGGTTCCTGGTTTGGGTTCCCTGGTTTCCTTCTACAAACATGCCATAAGGTAGACTGGGTAAGCTAAATGTGAATTATTGTGTGTATGGTGCCCTGCCATGGACTGGGATTCCATCCAGGGTGTATTCCCACCGTACAACCAATGTCCCTGGGAAAGGCTTTAGACTTGAGACGTTGACCATTGTATCAATTTGTTTATGTTAATAACGTCTGGAAAACCTGTCAGATGCTTTAGGTAATGATGTACACTGTATAAGTCCAGTCTTACAGGCAGTTAAAAGAAATTTTAAGAAAGTTGTTGGTAAATTTTGACCATTTGATATATAGAGTCATACATATGCTGCGTTTTGTGTAGTTTGTCTCTGACTTTCTGCTTTCGCCAGATTTTGAAAGAAAAAAAAAGTAGAACTTTAAATTTTAAACAATCGTGAGTTTGAGTATTGTGGTGCTGAGGTGACGCCAGTAGGGGTGCCCACATCTGGAGAATGATCTCAGCACACGTGGAAAGATAGCTAAAGTTATTTAAGTTGTTTTTAGTGTTTTTTCTTATGAGCTCAAAAGTCTTATGAGTTTCTTTTTTCTTTTCTCATGAGTCTCGCTTGTTGCTCGTTTTGCATGAGATCGGGTTGTATCATCGTTTCAACGTTGTAGTTTTTCTACCCTGTTTTATCTTGGTTTGATCATTCACCATTTCCTACTGTAGCTACAGTAGATCTCCCTAGATGGGGAAAAAGCTAACACTCGCTTCCGCTAAGACACTCGATCCAAGCCGACCATCTCTTTTCAAACTGCTGCTCATGCTGAGCCACAGAGCATCCTGAAAAAAAAGAAGAAGAAAAAACTGAGAGAAAAGTGCTGTCTGCCCTCTTATGCATATCATCCTTGATTGGCTAGTTCCACTTTGATTGATGTATGTCATACCCATCACCTAGAGAACCAGGCTGGTTTTGTCATCTTGGACGTACAATCACAGACAGCTAAGGTTTATTTCAGGATTTAGACAAGTTTGAAAGTATGAAGTTTGAAAATGTTTAAATTTGTAATATTTCATGAAAACATGAGGTTACCGATTGTAGCTTTAAATACCATATTGTCACAGTCCAACAAAATCACCTTTTTTTAATAGAATTTTTGTGAATTTAGAAGGCCAAGTTGGAGAAGCTACTTAAGTTGAATTCCAAACTACAGAAAAGTTCTTAATATTATTTATTGTAGCAAGAAATATTTATCCAGAAAACATTTTTAAAAAATATATGACATACCTTTGGCAACGGGGTATGGCATGACTTTGATGTACTGTACTGTGTTGCTGACTATTTAGTAGCTAGTTGGTTCCTTCGTGGCATAAATGTTGTTGTGTACTACATAAACCCATTTGATCAACTAAAACCTATAGAAGCTGTAGAGTTATAGAAATACGGCCTGTAGCTATACCTTAAAGATACAGTAAGTTTGCGCTGTAATTCATTACACACTCTTGTTTGCAATGCATTGTGGGTAACAGGTCAATTACATAACCAGGATAAACACTAAAAAAAAAAAAAAAGAAAGAAAGAAGTTTTTTTTTACAGTTTCTATGTTTTAGTATTTAGGACTGTTCTGAAAATACCTGACGTCCCAGGATGGTGAACTTGAGTGCTTTGCGGGGTTTCCCTTTCTGACATGTTTAGAACACGTGATTAAATATTCCAAAAGTAGCACTAGATGATGCTTTATCTGATTGCTGGATCCTGATGATTTTTGCAGCTTAAAAGCTCAAAATTGTGATCAGATGAGAAGTTTATACCAAATAGCAGGCCTTTTTCAATTCGTGGTCACTTTAAAAAAATTTAAAAAAGACAAATGTGCAGAGAGCTATCGTGAGATGTAGTTTTATTTTTTTTTAAATAAAAATCTGTAAGGAGTTTCTAGAGAGCGTTTCGCTGGAGGCTGGGAGGATTTCGAATCCAAATTCTGCCTTTGAAATGTTTCATGAGGGCTTTGTAAAGTTGTTTACTTTGTTTCCAAGGTGTCGTTGGTGCGCCAGGATCCTGTTCGAGGCTTGAGTATTTTTTCTGTGATGTGCCTGTTTGTTAACAAAGAATGATGAATGTATTATTGATTATTGATGTTTAAATTGATGATCACTGGGATGTCATGAGAGTGAACTGTAAGTCTTATTTGCTTGCAAAAAAAAGGGGGGTTAGTGCAATTTTTTTTTCAGCTTTTATATCGAGGTTGATGAACCATTTTATTTCATTTTGGGGTGTTTTATTCACAGATTTGATTATATTTTTTGCTTGTAATCTTTACCCGAGGATCGTGTCCCACGGTATTGTGATTTGCGTGGGTAGCGCCCTAACATCTTTCGGTTTCCACTTACGGCAGATTATACGCCATATTTGTGTATTAACAACATAACAATAGGGACTTTACTATTTTGTAGCATTCGCTTGACTTCCGTTCAGTTTGCAATTACCTCTTAAAGCTGGTCAGATGAAAAGAGTGGGCTTTAGCCTCATTTCCTTCAGTTTTGTTCTTAACCAAGGTTAAAAAAAAAGCAGACTCACAATAATCTTTTCTATTAATTTATTTGCAATATATAACGAAGGACAGTGGGCAATTCAAATAGGATATAAAATGGCTTATGCATCTCATGTAGTGCAATATCTGTTCATTAGATTATCAGCTCCCTGCTTGTTTGAAAGTTGCACCATCTACATATTGTAGTGCACTACCGAACATCTAGGGAACATGCATCATAGCTTAGCCCCTGGTTTTTAGCTGAGGCTCAATACGTCTGCAGTGGAATGGAGTACACGACATACACTGTAGAAAATGCTGTATTAATTTAGTAGACTGTTGATTAAGGTTATTATCGGCAAAGTTATTTTTTTACAGTAGCAAAACAATGTAACAATACTGTTCTCCTAATTATCAGTCATCACTTCAGCATTGTTAAAAAGAGGAAAACGGACATTGAGATTCTTTTTTTTTTGTTTTTCTCACAATGTTGTGCTGATTGTAAATGTACCAGAAGTGAGGCAGAGTACCGCCAGAAATGTAGCTTTTCCCTCAGACCCGACCATGTTCATGTAATAAAGCTTTTACTGATATCCTGCAGGAAGTAAAAGTGAGCAGTCTTGAACCGGAGCTGGAAGAAGACAGCGAGAGTAGTTTAAGTGCATACACTCGCCACTAATCTGTCTTTCTGAAGGGAGGGACAGGCTGTGCAGGAGCGCGCTACTGAAATGGAAACAGTGCAGGAAACAGGAGCTGTAATTTTCTACTTGTGCTTTGTAAACGTTTTCTATGTGCAGTATTTGATAATGTAAAACTGGTATTTTTGTGGTTTGTACGCTAAGGAAACGATTATTTAAGGTGCACGTAGTTTTTTAAGAAAATGTGAAAGGATTAAAAAAAAAACACAAAAAAGACAAAGTTTGAAACCTGAAGCCTGTATCTGCATGCTCATTGAGTGCTGGAGGATGGAAGTCAATAAAGTTTTATTGGAATCATTCTGTGGCCTTTGCATTTTATTATTTTATTTTTATTTTTTCAGTTTGATAAAGTATATGTTGTTCATAAAGCTGGAAATATAGTCAGAGCTGCTGAATCAAAACCCACTCACAATACTTAGTATAGTATAGTACATTACATTACATTACAGTATAGTGAAGTATATCTACACATCTACACATTGTAGTACACATTGTACACAGTGAAGTAACATCTACACATAGTATGAGTACAAATATCTCTTGAAATGTGTTTCCTCCATTCTATCCCATCTTATTTGATTGATGTGATTTTGTCACGTCCCCATATGCTGCTTTATTAACTTCAGTGAATGCAATAAGTGGTTAAATTACACAAAAGTTAAATACTTTTCATATTTTCTTGTTGTCCTCAAAGTGTTATTTAATAAAGCAAGTAATTTAGATTTTTTTTATTCCTTTTTCATAATAATAATAATAATAATAATAATAATAAACATTTTGTATGTGTTCCTGAAATTAATGTCCACACTGTCATTTTGACGTATCTGCCTCTTTAAGAAACTGCCCGATGTAATCAGTGACATCATAGTATGCAGCATCATCATAGACTTTGATGTGCTACTCTGGAAATGTCAGGTGTTCCTCACTGACTGTAACAGAAGGCAGCGGATGTGACAGGCACAATTAATGGGAGACAAAAAATTGGAGCAGCCAGTTGAATTCAAATTCAAATTTTATTTGTCACATACACAGTCATACACAGTACGATATGCAGTGAAATGGTTTTTTTTTTTTTTTAAATAAAAGCTTATAGATAAGAAATAAATATGAATAAAAAGAAATACAATTGAAAATAAATGTAACTAGAATAAAAATAAAAATATTCTGTACAAAATAAGGACATTCTGTACAGTATAGCAAAATATAGAAAATATAGAGAAAAAAATAGAAAAGAAAAAAATACGCACTTTTTTTTCCTGTAAAACATTTTAAAAACTATTTATCATTTTTATTCCACTTCACAATTATGTGCCACTTTGTGTTGGTCTATCATATACTTATATGTACAGACTGGATGAGCGCGCGCGCACACTCTGACTGAGTGCACCAATCCATGCGCGCAGGCGGCGCCGGTGACGCGCGCGCTCTCTCCCTCTGACGTCACGAAGCGGCCAGAAGGGTCGTGAGTAAAATGAATGTGTGAGTTGTTTCACATGGACGCAGGAAGGGCTCTGCTCACGATCTGGACAAAACGACGGAATATCGCGTGCAGGGGAGCAGCAGTAAGCGGTAAGTCCGGTCCGATGCACGCGTTGCGCTTCTCTAACGCGAGGTTATTATGTTTTTTTTTATATGTAATTGTGGTTGTTGTATCCATACCGGCTTTACTCCCCATCACATATCACATCGAGCACTCACAAAGACTCCGCCATGTGGAATAACAATCTCACACCGAATCTCGAGGAAATAATAATAATAATTAATATTATTATAAGAATGATGATGATGATGATACATGTTTGATATGCATTACACAAACTGAATCAGCAATAGCATTTATTATGCATATATTGGGTTGAGCTCTAAAATCAAATGTTTCCTATCTTCTATCTGTTTCTGAACGGGTTTCCTCCATGTCCTCCAGTTTCCTCCCCCAAAAAACATTGCCTGTGGGTGGATTTGTTACTTTTAGCTGTATCAAATTAGTAACCTAGTAACCAGTGTAAGGATGTTTCCAATGACGGAAACTTCAAAGCAGTTTTCCTAGTCGCTTTTGGATAAGCGTCTGCCAAATGCCTTGATGTAAATGTAGTTGTGTGTGTGTGTGTGTGTGTGTGTGTGTCCCCGCTCCATCCAAGGTGTCCTCCTTGTATCGTGTTCCCAGGATAGGCTTTGAATCCCATACACCTATTAAAGGAACATAAATAAAATAAATAATAAATCCATTTAATGGCTCAGTGGTGGGTTTCTCGTCTGCCATTTGGAAAACCCAGGTTCGATTTCCACACAATGATCAAACCTCAGCCACTGGTTGCAGTGCCCAGATAAAATGTGAGGGTTGCGTCAGGAAGGGTATCCGTAAAACGTAAAACCTGTGCCAGCGGATCGGATTGTCTGCTATGGGGACCCCTTGACTGGGAGCAGCCAAAAGACCAACAACAACAGTGTACTTATACAAGCATTAGGGTTAAAGGACCCTATCTGAGCACATGTTCAAGGGTCCAACAGTGGCAGTGTGGTGGCATCAGGGCTCCAACCAGGGACGTCCTGATCAGCAGTCCCAGCAGCTACTCCTGCCCATATATATATAAGAATTAGGCAGATGAATCACAACATATCCGCTCACTGGCACTACAAAGACTTTAATCTTCAAAGGAAGAAGAAAAAAAAACTCTATTACAACATGTTTACAGTACTTATTAAAGCATGTTTCAAATAGAATCTCTTCAGGAAGCTAAATAGTTTTCACAGAACCAATCAGAAGCCTGGTAGTTATTCGGTACATATCACTGTATTCCCTTTTAATCTAGTGCACTTATAGAGAAAGTGAGTCAGTATTTGGGATTTGGCCAGAAACGGAAAAAAAAAAAAAAAGTTAAGTGGCCACATCTGTGAGTTTTAATTGTCTAGGGCTGTCTTTATTCCTTTAGGACTGAATCACTGACTGGCTACTAATTAGCACCCCTATGTAGTGCCCTATGTAGGGTGCAGAGTACTTTTACTCTTCTTTCATGTAGTGCATGCACAGCACAGTATATATAGCTGCAACAGTCAAATTACCATATGTTGCATTTAATAATAAATTAAAGTACATACACTCTAGAAAAAAAAGATTAAAATCTCAGCCATAAGGGTTCTTTAGTTAGTTTGTTAAATTTTCTATATAGAACAGTATGGCAGTGTTCACTCTCCCGCTCCATGTAGAGCCATTTATGAATCTTAGGAACCTTTAAGTAGTATAAGGCGTATTGTTATTTTATATCCATGATGTGTGGTACAGGGTGGGGGAAATATAGGGGTAGAATCCTATAATTTCATATCCTATCTAGTGCACTTCTACATTGAATACATATCTGAACCCTGAAATTGCTTTTATATTGAAGTTGCAGTGTAGCAATGTGTTAGTGTATAAAGGCTATACAGTATTGTAGTGTGTGCACTTATACAGTAGGGAGTGGATCCTTACTATAAATGTATCCATGTACAAACTATTGAAGGTAGTAATCAGTTATGGTCAGGTGCACAAAATATGTTGAAATGCTGTTGTGAGACTCTACAGCTGTGCAGAATGCAAAACATCAGGACATAAGGTGAAGGAAAGGAATAAATAGGATGAAAATTATTGTGCAAATCCAATAATGTACTGTATGTATGTTTGTATGTACACCGATCAGCCATAATATTTGAAACCACCCAGGTTTCAGACTTGTTTGTCTGGTGCATCACATGGGTGCTCAATCAGAAACTCTGGAGAGTTTGAAGGCCAGATCAACAACCTCAAACCTTTTTCCTACTGGGCCCCATGCCCTTGATGTTCTCATACATTTCTGTCATGGCCAGTGTTGAAATTTTTCGATGATTTATGCTGCATTGGCAAGCATGAAAGCATGAAGAAAGATGGCAGAGGAAGGAAACCTTGAGAGGAACCAGGCTCAACAGGGAACGCATCCTCATTTGGGTGATATCAGATAGCAGGGATAGATCTCCAGTTATACTGTGTGCTGGAAGTTCAGTAGAGCAGGAGAGGTGTTTTAGTTAATATGAAGTCCAATATTGCTGGTGGTAGCTTCCAAAACTGTTTGTGGGAATTACAGTTCTGAACTGTTGAGCGACTGCAGTCGCAAGCCATTAGAGAACAGCTGTCTGAATCAGCCTAGGCCAGAACGGTCTTCGTTGGTCAAGTGGAACCGTCCCCAGTCACCAGATGCATCCCGAGCAGACCACACAGGGCCATCCTTAGTAGAGAACCGGAGGCCTCCATGAGACGAGAACTCCAACCAGAAGAAGGACACCAGGGTGTGTAAAACAGGTCTGGAGGGAAGAGTAATTGTGTATAATTGATAATCAATGGTATTCAACTCACCTTGCGGCTGCGTTAGTGGCTGAGCAGTGTATGACTGTATGTAGGTCTGTAAAATGCAGATCCTTACTGTTAACACTGGAATATGTCCAGCCATAGTATGTGAACAAATGGTTTGCTGAGTGAAATCTTTTCCAGTGATGCAGTCAGGAGTGTTCAATACCCACAGCACAACATTTTAAAGTGGTATATGTGAACTAAGCATTTGGATCATGACTGACTTCGCATGCACATACCAAATGCTTTGGGTTGGCAATCATGTGGGAGGTTTGTTTAGTTCAGCAAAGGATTTGCTCTCACTAGGAGCTCGTGGCCCACCATCATTTAAAAGTCCTTCGAGCAGCAATCCCATGTGTGGTAAAAAAAAAAAAAAAAAAAGAACAGTGGGTTCTCAGGACTGAGAATTTGACAGAGCTGTCCCCAAGAGGCTCCCAAAGCCTCAAATAAATACTTGCACATGACCCTGTGTCCCCATGCCACAAGGAGCCATTTGTGCTCTCCCAGTGACGTCCAGCAAGTCTTGAGATGTCAATCGACGGTTCTAATTGCGGTCAGTGCTTGGCGATGGGGCTCCCTCCAATAAATAAATAGTCATTTTAAAAAAGATTCCTTGACTTCTTCTGGTAATTATGTTGTACCAGGGAGAGTGTTGTGCCCTGTATTGCCCTGTATTTTTAGTCTTCTGTATGTAGCACTCAATGAGAACTAAAGCTTTAACTTTACAAAAACAGAAGGGTTTAAAACCAGAAAGAAGAGGAACTACGTTGCTAGCAACTAGGAAACTATAATTAAGAAGATGCTGATGTGGATACTGTACATAGAGGAAACGGGACAGGTGAGCACAATCCATGAACTATGATTCAATTCAGGATGTTAGTCATGACGTATAACTGAATATTTTTTTAACAAGGAACCTTCAAGTCCTTGGTGCAATAATTTAAAAATAAAACTAAGAATAAAATTGGGCAAAGTTGTACCCAGAGCACCACCACCGAGCTGAACAGGTTCAACCGTCCTGCCCGAGTATTAAACTACCTGATGACCAAATTTTATGCCTATAGTACCTATTGTTTGGTTTTCACAAACGATTTTATAGGAAAGGAACTAAACCCTGCAGAAAACTTTGAGCTTGGGACTTTGATTATGCAGAACACATGGCTCGTTGGAGCCATGATCAGACTGCCTGTTTCAGGTCTGAAATGCTGGCCTACCAGGAACTTCTTTAAAGGTCCAATCATGTGGAAGTCGCTTAGAGTGAGGTCAAGACTGTATGGCAGATGTTACAACAACTTCACCATGAGATCCTGGAATGTGGTGTTAGTTAATAAGTGTGTGTACAGTTCCCACAGATGTGTCTCTTCTGCAAGTTGGCGGCATCGATTTTATTTTCAAGAATCAGGAGTTCCACTCACTGAACGTTCACGGGAATGACTACACTGGGCTCCGAGCAGCCTCGACCAGGATCGGCATTTATGGATTTTTAAAATGTTTGCACCGTTCAGTGTTTTACTGAGCCTCATCACTTTACTCTACTGTTCAGTTTTACACCTTCGTTTTATCCGTTTGAAAAGCTTTTATTTAGGTATCGCTGGTTTTGGTAGTGGTTAGTAAAAAGAGACGCTGGTGAGCTATAACGTAAGTGAGAACAGAAACTAGCTTGTTGTTCCACAACATTGAATATAACTCTGAGTGGATGAAAAATTGAGTTTGTAAGAATTTGAGTTAGTTACTTTGTACTGTATAGTTTTGATGTACTGTATATTTTTAGTTGGGAAAATTACACTTAGGGGTGCGGTTAGCTCTAGTAGCTTTACTTATACTGAAATCCATCTTTGACCTTATTTATATAAAATTCGTTCCGCGCTCTCTTTTTAGAAAAGAGATTGGGTTGTTTTTATGCATTTGCCTGTAAATGGGTTCATCTTCAGCTGTTTAGTTGTAGCCGGACTCTAATGATGCAAATCTGCCCTAGCCTGAAGAAAGGATTTGGGCTTTCCGTCCGCTTCTCTCGTGTGTGATTCTTATCGTCCTTTGCGAAACGAGTGTAAATAAACAGCGAGCCGTTGGCAGCTTTGAAGCTCGGGCCAAGATCGATGGCCATCACAAAGCGCCTGACCCCGAGCAGTCACGAAATCAGTCGCAGATAAACAGCCATTAGCCACACACTTTGTGGAAGGCCGTGGGTTTTGTAGCAGTTTACTGTAAAATACGATTCATCATTCTGGAAAACGCCCTTACAGCGCGATGTTGGAACAGTCCGTAATTTTTGTTCTTGTCAGAGCAACGTTCTTGTCAGCTTAATTGTTAATCATTTTTATGACTCTGTAGTATGTACAGCATATTCACCAATTTGATTTCTAATTGTGCTTGAGTCATTCCGAGGCGTAATGCTTGAGTCATTCTGATGCATAATGCTAATGTCTCGTAATGCTTAAATACTTAGTTAGGGCTTGAATCATCAACATGCCATTAAATATACATCAATAAGACATCAATAAGAGAACATTTCATTGTCTTCATCCAAAACATGGAAAAAATCTAACACCTATGTCACTTTGACACCACGATAGCCATGGATAGCTCTGATGTCATGTGTACCATGTGATGTCATCTATCCATCTAGCAGCCTCTGTAGTCCAAATAGGGACAGTGGAGGCCAATAGTGACCCATTTTTACCACCAAGGTAGGACCTCTGGTCACCATTCCCACACTCATACACACACTACGGGCAATTTGGGAATGCCAGTTAGCCTAATGTGCATGTCTTTGGACTGTGGGTGGAAACCGGAGTACCAGGAGGAAACCCACCAAGCACGGGGAAACCATGCAAACTCCATGCACGCAGGTACAGTGTGTACACTGATGGAAATAAATGATATATAATAGCATTCTAAAAGTACAATTTTTCTAAGACAAAAAGTGCACGACCGTTTTCTGAACTTTTAAGTGTTTTTTTTCTGTTTTTTTTTTTTTTCAATTTGAGCATCAACTGCAGACATTCCACCCTGCAAAACCTCATTTTGTTAAGTTCCTCCTAACCATCAGGAACCAGAACACTTTGTCCTGAATGGTTGCCCGAGTCCTTACTAAGGGCAGGTTGTGCTTGGCATTTAAAGATGCACACCTTAGCTTTTGTTATCTTTTTTGTGAGCCTTTCTTTTTTCGTTGTTGAAAAGAAGTGTAAAATACCTGAACAGCCTTCTCTGTGATTGTTCTCACCAATTCTTTTATGTTCCCTAAAAGATATTAAAGCATATGGAATACAACTGGGGATGGCGGCAGCTCACTGGTTAAGGTGTGGACTACTGATCAGAAGGTTCCAGGTTCAAACCCCATGTCCACCAAGCTGTCCCTGTTGGGCCCTTAAGCAAGGCCCGTAAGCCGCTCTACATAGGGGTGTCAGTCAAATGTTGTATATGTAAACTGGACTAATGGAGAGAATGTAAAGCCCTTGCCTGCTAAGAAAAGTGCTTCCCTTAGCACAAAAGGGAGATGAATCACAATGCAAGTGTGCTCTTTCTCTCTTGCTCTCTCTCAAAAAAAAAACAATTTCCCGGATATCATGTATGATTGCGGATGTCTTAGAGTTGCTATAAATAGGCGGGAGTCTCCCGGAACTTGAGAGAGAGGTGGAAGGTCTGCAACTGTAAGCTTAAGGTTAAAAAAGGGTCTGACATTTGGGGACGTTTGAGGTTGCGTATAAATCCTTTTAAAGAAATCTGTTTAGTTCTTTTAGTCATTTAACATTGGCATGACGTGTTCTAATAAAAGCTGTGTTGCCTACTGATTAAAGGAAGCTAACCTGTGTGAACTGGGCTGTGAAAAATGAAAATATTGAAAATAATCAACTTCAGGGTGGGAACAGGAACTCGCACCAGTCCACATCGCATTACATTATTTCCCGTAACAGCGTGTCCCAAAAATCACAAACACATGCCATGCACATTTCATACTTACTGACACAGTGGTTATGTTTAAAAGTCAGGCCTGGAATTTAAGTGAAAGGGAGCAGTCTCCGAGACATCTCGAGAAGGAAAGATAATATATGCAAAGTTCATGCTTCGAACTGTCTGACCTTTTCCGGCTCTTTGGAGACGAGACCTTTCCGCCCGTTGCCTTAGAGAAGGAATGAGGGGTTTTGGAGGGAAAAGCCTGTCTGTGGTTCGCGTTTCCACTTTGTGGGAGGTTGAAAGGGAAATCCTGAATCGCAGGGGGATTTTTTGCATGGGGCATGCAAGCATTTTCCTCCAGTGAGAGTTTTGAGATTTCGCGCTGCCCGGGGTCAATTAAATATGACTCGGTTTGACCTCCATCCGAGTTCCTGAGGAGAAGAATGAGGAACGTTTCCTCTACGTTGTAGATCTCTAATTGAAGACAGACGCGGCTAAAGGGAGAAAACCGATTATAGGACGAGACAAGAGTTGTAAGGTGAGACCTCATTTGGGAAAATGTTTTAAAAGAGGAAAAACCGCAAACATGTTTTTTTTTTTTTTTTTTCCTTCACAAGCCTGAAGGTCCAGCTGTGAGTCTCAGACAGGAAACCCTATGACATCAGAAAAACATCAGCTTGTCTTTTGAGAAGTCCCAGCTGCAAAAGCAGAGAATGTACCATCCAGCAAAAAAACAATAAGAATGCAGTGTTTTTTTTTACTTCTAGTATCACAACGCAATACAGTTCTTTATAATTTTCTAATAAACAGTAGTATGCTGTTGTTTCTATGGAAACCATTAGCCTTGACTAGACTTGGAATATCAATACTTAATATAAAACTATTAATGAAGGGATTAAAAACAAAGTATTGTTAAAGAAAAGTGTACAGTTGGAGTTTATAAAGTTTCTGATGTCAGTTGCCTTGCACCTTCAGGGTCCAGGTTCGCGTCCCATAGTCTGCGAATGTGTGTATCCTGCGATGGATTGGCACCCCGTCCAGGTTGTACCCCACCTCGTGCCCCAAGTCTCCTGGGGTAGGCTCCAGCCTCCCCGCCATGACCCTGTATACCGGATAAAGCGCTATAGACAATGAGTGCTGTCGTATAAGAGAAATCAAAAACTTTAGACATGCTGTTATTGGAAATGAACCAACACTGAGCGTGATTTCCTATAACGTTATACCACCAAGTCTTTTATTCCTTACTTTGTATATACTTTATGAAAGTGTGATGAAACATACTCATATATTATATCTCTATAAGCTTCTACACTTATATAATAGCTTTAATCCTTGGTTCTGATTTATTGATACCACTCTTTGGAGTTTGGTAAAAGATTAGCATGCGTATATGTGTGTGTGTGTGTGTGTGTGTGTGTGTGTGTGTGTATATAAATGCTTGTGAGACAGGATAAAGGATTTCCTGTGTTGTGTTCCCCATCACTGCTCTGCCTAATTTGGACATTCCTGGACTTTCTGAAATCTGCAAGAGTTGTTGCTTTACAGTTCGATCCCGCTCTCACGGTTCACAGAAAGGACAAACCGTTCAGCACGGGCAAAGTATAACGACACACCATTGATGTTCGCGTCGTCTGTCAGAGAGGGACGCACCTGTTCCGCTGACATCCTGTGTTGAACTTTACAGCTGAGCAATCTTGCAGTGAAACACAAAAACAGAAAGATATCAACATCAGCTGGTCCCGGGCTCGGGGCTGTCTCAGCGCTCTCTGCGCTGCGCCGCGGCCGAAGGCTCCACTCAGGGTGGATAAGGTAGGCGTCTGGCACTTAATGACAGCTTGGAAATTGTACATAGAGCTCATAATTAGTTGTTTAGGGATTGGTAGATTTTTTTACTTTGAGGAGGCTGGATTGTGCCTGAAGTTCTTGTTTCTGTATCTCAGAGCTTTTAGAGCAGTTTTGTCTAATCTACCGATCTGTACGTATGTATTTGTAGCGTTTATGATGTTCAACTCCGTGCTAAGCTGATAAAACTTGACATTTTTGAAAATGTATTTATGTTGTTACGTTTTGGCATAACATCTTCTCCAACAATTTAAGTAAAAGTATGTTTTTACGTATAGAGCTTTTTTTCTATTCGTTTTATATACAGTCAGTCCCCTAGATACGAACATTCAAGTTACGAACTTTCGAAGATACAAACAAGCGTTCCCGCATGATCGGTCGCGGCGTGCATACAGTTTGCATCCCAGGATGTCCGAAAGCAAGCGCCGATGAAGCCGGTACTGCTAAGAAGATCAAAGCAATAACAATAGAGATGAAAGTGAAAATAATTGAGAGAATAAAGCGAGGTGTAAAGAAGACAGCCGTGTTGGCACCTATTGAAGTTAACTGTTCCTGAAAGCAGAAGCAATACCGAGAACCCTACAACCACAACGATCCCATTCACCAAAGGCGAAAGGATGCAGGATGTAGAGCGCTCGTTTCTATCTGGTAGCGGTTATTTTCACACTGTGTAAACTTTATCTTTGTGAAACCTGATCCCATAATTGAATTCCTAAGCATCTGTCTCGCGTGCCAACAGTAAAGAAGAAGGACTGCGGTCTCACTGTTTGGGGAAACAGACTTGATGTTTTCTGACTACTGCTTGGTGCTTACTGTTGTTTGTGGGGGGAAATATTAGCTTACTTTTCCATCGAGATATGGCGTGATTTTGTAGTAAATACAGTAATACTGGCATCCCTGCATGTACATAGATGAAAGACATATGATAAAATGCTGCTGATGTTTATGTGCCATTACTGTATGTGCAGCAGAGCTCATTAGAACTGTATTTTTTTTAATGCATAATGGAAATACATTTACAGAAGGCTCAAAGCACAGTACGGTGATAAGACTCTTGGCCGAGATGGCTTGGAGCCCATTGCAGTCGTTCCCATGGACATACAACAAGTGGAACACCTGATCCTTGAAAATCGACTTGCTGTAGAAATTCATCTGCCGGGATTTATTGCCACATCCCCCATTCAGTCCTGACCTCACTCCAAGCCATTACCATTATAGGAGTTCCTGGGAGGCCAGGGTTTCAGACATGAAGCAGGCAGTCTGCTCATGGCTCCGGTTTACTGAGGAAACGTTCTACCTTAATGGTATCCAAGCACTAGTGAAAGGCTGGGATAAGTGCATTAGTGTAGCAGGAGTAGTGAAAGAGTCTCCAGTGTCAGCACTTTGTAACTGGCCGACTGGAAAGTCATAAGAATGAAATAGTTTTCTGGTAACAATGTGAATTTTTAATTGATTGTATTTTAAATATTGTTCATTATTGTTAGCCACTTACTGAAACCGCTGGTTGATGTTGCACCCTTCCTCAAGCTGCATATACAGTATGTGTGTGTGTGTGTGTTTCTGAGTGCTTCCTGTTTTGCTGATGCGGTTCCTCCTCAGCTGTGACTCTTGTGTTAGCGAAGCCGAGTGATCGCTGAGGAATTTTGCTGCAGGGGCCACGGCCATGTGACACACACACACACACACACACACACACACACTCTCACACCTCATGTGGCCTTTTCCTTCAACTGGGCTGGGTCACTCTACTGGATGTTACACCCTGGTGTTTTCACTTGAGCATTTCAGCCTTCTAGTAATAAGTTGGATTGATCTTCCACGCTGGTTATGTGTTCATTTTGAATTTGTGTATACAGACTCCCAGGGGTATATATGTATAGGTATATATATAGGTATATATGTATACCTATATACAGAATCGCAGGGGGCTTGGAGCCTATCCCAGGAGGCTTACCTTATTGGGCTACACCCTGGCGGGGGTACACCCTTGATAGGGTGCCAATCCATATGTATACTGTATGTTATGCCAATCCATATGTTGGTGGAAGGTCAACCATGTACTGTAGTTCTTACCCGTTACCTTGTTCACCAGTTTGGCTCAAATTCTACCTTACTCTTAAGTGAGTCACTTTAAATAAAGCAGTCATCAAAAGATGATTAGGAAAGTGCAGTGGTGGCTCAAGCAGGTGAGGCTCTGAGGGTCAGCGGTTTGAGCCCTGCCACTGCTGGATTGCCACAGTTGGGAACTTGGGCAAAGGCCTTAACCCTCTGGCTACATACTGTAAATACCCAGCCAATAGAGATGCCAGGGCAAGTTCAGTTCCTGTGCCAATCCTGGAGAAACCATTGGATTGCTGCATAAAACCTGTGCCAATAACTTGCAGATCTGATGTTGTGACCCTAAGAAACAAAAAACAATACTTAAGTTGTATACACTATCATTAGTTCAATCGTAAGTTGAAATGAAATAGTATCATATTATAATGTATTATAATGTTTTTGAACAAGATTTTTCCTTTTATCACATTTAACATTCATTACTTTTCACTGTGTTATAAATGCGTACCATGGGGATTTGGTATACATAAAATGTTATTATTATAAAATAAAAAACAAAATGCTTATTCAAGGTTATAAATCTGGTCCCCTGGACATACCATTAATTAAAAAAAATGCACATAACCTTTTAAAGGACAATTTGAAGATGTGTATCAAGTGAAAGTACACTTTACTTCCCTGCATTTCCCTTGTGACAGACTTTCGTCTCGCCCAGACTATTTTTAAAACATAAATTACACACTAGTTTAAGCGTTTTATTGGAATCGTGCATCAAATTTTTGCACCGTTTACAGTTTGTGCTTTCTTTATTAAAAAGAGATTTGTTTTG
>JAOTRS010000012.1:16287842-16300822 GCA_028565755.1 Dinotopterus cunningtoni | reverse complement strand
ACACACACACAGTACTGTGTCTTAGTCTTAGGCACCTATGTACAAAATCATTCAGTATTTCCATATATAAAAAAATAAAAATTAATAAATAACATTACAGGAGAATATATGCATGGCTGTAAAGAAAAAATATATATAGTACAAGACAGACCACTTTTCAAATGGAAACAAAAAACCTAATGTACGCTCCTGGGATTTGCATAAAAATAGAAAGGAACGAGTGTGACAGTTACCAGAAGAACTCATATTCTCCAGCGAGCTCAGTAAAACCTAACAGCTGTTTTCTTATAAAACTGCACAAATCTGCATCTAAAACTCCTGATTTTAAGAAACGAGTTTGAGCCTCCAATAATGAAATGGAACTTCATATTAACTTAAACACCTCTCCTGTTATACTGTACTAAACGTCTGGCCGCCTAACACTTAATATGACTGCAGATCAGTACCTGCTATCCGTTATCACCCAAATGAGGATGGGTTCCCTATCAAGGAGTCTTTTCTTGCCACCGTCGCCATCGACTTGCACATCGATGACCATTGTTAAAAGTGCTATATGAATAAAATTGAACTGAATAATGCTGTATGTTGAGATACTGGATCTTTTATTTTCATGACTTGTAGGCCGTCAAGTGCAACTGTATATATGCATTATACAACTTATATACACAGTTCCACTTGAAAGTATTCCACCCCCATTGCAAAATACACTACCTGGGCGAGGCTAAAAGCGGACCCTACCAGATTCCTGAGGAGGCAGGTGTTAAAAAACCCTTGATTGACTGCAAGGGACCTACAGAAAGATTTGGTGGCAGCAGGCACTGAAGTTTCACTCTGCACTATAAGGTGCCCCAAGATGTACCCCGCTATTGAACCTAAAACACGAGAAAAGTCAGCTCCAATATGCTAAAAAAAAACATATAAAAAAAGACAGAAGTTTTGCTATTCTGTTCTATGGATTGATGAAACAAAACTTGAACTTGGGCCTGTGAATGAATTTATTGCCTTTGTTTGGAGGAGAAAGAATGAGCATACAGTATGAAGAAAAGTGAAACATAGTGGTGGCTTGATGATGCCCTGGGGCTGCTTCACTTGCACTGGAAACCTGCAGCATGTAGAGGGCAAGATGGATTGAATCAGGTATTCTTGTAAAAACGTCATGCCATCTATGAGAAAGCTGAAACTTCGGTATCATTATCCTTTCAAAAGGACAATGATTCAGAGCATACTTCAAAGTCCACTAAGGCTTGGTTTCAGATGAAATCCTATAGGGTTCTAGAGTTGCCATAACAGTCTCCTGATGTGAATTCAGTAGAAAATTTTGAAAAAAGCAGGAAACAAGAAGCTAGGGTCTGTCTATACAGTACATCACGTTTGCAGCAGGTCATAACTAAATAGCCAAAGGGGTCTCTACTACTGTATGTAGTGAAGATGATTAGGGCTTGAATAATTTTGTTACTGTAGTAGCATTTTAATGTTTAATAGAGACCCCACTTGTTATATTAGTTGTGTTGAGCTGTTTAAATTGCTCTTGTTGCATTGATTTATTACAAACAGCTGCTAGTTGGTAATTTTGGCCAAAAAAACAAACAAAACTAATTTCACTGGGGGTTGAATAGCAGGTAATCATGTGTAGGCCTTCATGTCTTCTGAAACACCAATCAAATAATACAATAGACCACATAGATGCGGGTCAGTGATAATGCTGTGATAGGCTCACTCCTGTCATTAATCAGACGAGATTACATCTTCAACATCTTCAAAATAAAACAGGGGATAGGAAAAGTTTTTTAAGTGTCTGAATAGAGAAACCTTATTCTTAAGTGTCCATGCATTGAGGTTAAACATAAAGGGAATATATTTTTAATTATTATTATTATTACTACTACTGTTTCTCCCACTAGTACAGGGTGTCAATTTATTTATAATAAATCCCCAACTGTCATTTCCCTCCCTTCATAAATCTGATGTCATGCATGTAACTGCACCTACAACGTGTCCTTTAAATCTGTCATGACAGTGACGTTGTACTTTTTTATCCAATACATTATTAATCTCTTCCTGTGTTTTTCAGGGTCTGCGCTCACAAGGTGGCGCACTTCACCCGCACGGCAAGTCTCCTGCTATTGGTCTGTATCTCCCTTACACACTCTTCCGCGTCACAGCTGTGTTTTTCTGTAAAATGAGAAGGGGTTGGTCCTGTAACATGTCGTCTGGGTGTGTGCGCGTGCCCGGGCTGTGTGTGTGTGCGCGTGTCTGCTCTCAGGCTGGGAAAGCGCTCGCCTGTGGCAGGATGTGGAGAGACACTACCGTACACGACGAGTGCGACGCCATGCTGCTAGAGCTCGCGCTTCCGTGCGAAACGCAGACGTGTAGGTAGGTCGCACAGAGAGAAGTGTCGAGCGCGCGCGCGGCGCCGGTAAAAATGGCAACTGAAAGTTTGTAACTACTGCGTGTTTCTGCGGGTGGAATTAAAGAGCCGCTCAAGGTCAGGCGAGGACGCTGCGTAGTTTTCCAACCAGCCCAAAGTGATTCCCGCAATCTCAGGAAGTGCGGGAGGCGAGTTTATCCAGGTAGCGCGCGCTTTCGCTTCTCCTTCACGCAGGATTTATTCAGGCTGAACTCGTTTTCTCGCTCCGTGGAAGTTTATCACAACAGCTAGTAAATGACTGCCAGGGTAAATGGATCGGATCCTCGAGCCCAGGGTCCGATCCCGACTCCTTCTCCTTCTCCATCTCCATCAGGACCCGGGCCCGGACCGGACTCCCTGGCAGAGCTGGAGCCGAGCAGCGAGCCTCAGACCGCCGTCGAAGACGCGAAAAACACCGGAGTGAAATTCGCCAAGACGTTCCTGCTGATCTTCCCCGTGTACGTGTTGGGTTACCTGGGCTTCAGCTTCAGCTGGATCCTCATCTCACTCGCCGCGCTGTTCTGGCTCAGACGGAACCAGGGGACGAGGTTTTCAGGAGTAAACAAAGCGCTAGCCTTTTTCGAGCACGAAGAGAGAGCGCAGAAACAGAGTTTACCAACTTCCGAGCTGCCGCCCTGGGTGAGTACTGTACGAGCTGCCTGTACGAGCTGCCTGTACGAGCTGCCCGTGTTTCTAAGCGGTTAAACCTGGTGTTAGTGTGTTACACACTGCGAGCGCTGACATGTTACAGTCAGTGACCCGCTCTGTGTTCGCTCTCATGACCCTTAACCTAAAAACATGACTCAACTACAAACCTGGTGATTTTGTCGGAAATGCTGGAGAACCAGGTCTCACTCAGCTGACCATCAGCTGTCCTTGCATCAGTACTGAGTGACTGTCCACGTGATTCACTTTACACTTCCCGGCTCTGCTACCCTGAGCATACACACATACTAATATGTGTCTGTAGGGGGCATTTACTTTTTCTACTTAAAAAAACCAACCAGATTACCCTGGGTGGGTTCTGATGGTGCCCGTTTATTAAAGGACATGTTTGTGCATATTCACCTATCAGCCACTCAGCACCAATAATACACCAGTAAACTGGTTACAGGATCATGCACACCCAAGGCTCACCCACGCCCTCAGGGACCAAAGGCCAGCCTGTCCTTTCTGATCCCACACAATAGCTACTGCAGCACTAAATGCTGAAAACAGTTAACGTTGGCTATGATAGAAAGGCACCAGGACAGCCCAAAGGTTTACAAACTCCTCAGATCTCAATCTGATCAACAGATCACCCAAATACTCTACTGCCAACGTCCTGGTGCCAGACACCACAGCCCATCCCCATAGGCCCTGTAGAGTCATGCTCCAAGAGAAGTGGAAACAAGGGGAACCCAAACCCTAGGTGGTTTTAATTTTGATGGTTTAAATATTATGGCTGGTCAGTGTATACTCCTTTAGCATGCGTGCATGTGTTTACTTAAAACATAAATAGGTCAGATGGTATTAGGGGCAGCAGGCTGGTGGAGTGGGTACTGCTGCTTCCCCACGCATCCAGGGTCACTGGTTCCTGAGCTCAAGTTACTGTCCTCTCCATGTCTACATAGATCTTTCCTGGATTCCCTGGTTTCTTTCCATCTTCCCAATACGTTGGTGGATTGGCTACCCTAACTTGCCCCTAGCTGTGAATTAGTGAATAGACGTGTTTCTGCTTCAAAGCCTATAAGAATGGATAGGCTCCAGAGTCACTGAGCAAGTGTGTGTGTGTGAGGTGCCAGTCTAAGATGTATTTCTGACCAAGATCAGTTAATTATAAATATGAGTGAATTACTGGGATATGATAGTCATAACCTATCGCCAATGGGGTATATACAGTACATTCTGTGTGTATATATAACTCATATACACAGTGTGGGTATACTGATCCAATTTTTGCCTGAGGTTGCAACTTGTGTTTCTGAGCCCATGTTTATAACAGGTTAAATAAAACTTGTTTTCGTTATTTGGGTACTTGTAGCTCAAGGTACTTTGCATGGCCAAGTCAAATAACTGTATGCAGGTTAATTTAGCTGTATGCAGAATGCCGTGGCCGATTATTGTTGGACTGTTTAAACGTAGCATTTTTATGATATTTAATTGGTAGTTACTCTGTAGTATGGGTATATTCAATATTTTCACTTTAGTATCATTGTTATTTTGCAGAACCTGGCAACAAAAGCCAGATATTGAATATCAGTCTATACCAGAACTATTTAGAAAGTAGGAAGTGCATACTTCGGGTGCTTTTGTACTAGGGATAAAGGCATGGATCTGAGTACACGTTAACCCAAAGTCCAGTTTGTCTCAGTAGTGTGATCACTTACTCGCTCAATCATCTATACCGCTTTATCCTGTATACAGGGTCACTGTAGTCTATCCCAGGAGACGTAGAGCACGAGGCGGTGTACACCCAGGATGGCGTGCCAACCCATCTCAGGGTATAGTGTGAACACTCTGTACCTACCATACCTCTGTACCTAATGACCTCAGTAAGGGGGGAATTTAAAAACTCCGCTCAGTTTTTTCCACCACAAACAAATGAAGAAGTATGTACAAAGTTATTCAATATGAAACAGGTGTGGGCCATAGAGTGTATGCAGTTGACGTCATCGCTTGGCCTTGATCCACTTCAGGCAGACTGTTTACACGACTGCTGCTGTTTTATTCCTTTAATCATATTACCAGCTTTGTGTCTATAAAACAATAAATGCTAGAGAAGTATTGCACATTTCGATGTTAAAGAAACAAAGAAAATGAAACATTCTTTTTTACTGAACCCCTGCAGAGTCTGACGCAGACCACAGAGCTAGGTGGAAAATATCATTTTGTCCTGTTTAATATATTTAATCAGAGGTGCTGCAGGTGACATTGCTCTCTTTGCTATGTGCTTTAAATGAGTCTCTCTGTTATATTCTAATCCTTCGAACATTAGGAGCAAAAGAAAGATATGTGATCTGTTTTCATATTGTAATTGAATGCTAATTCTCAGGATATGTAAAATGATCGCTTTCCTCGTAGTAATGAATGATGTTTCAGTTCTTCATCAACACTATTTTATTTCAAGCTAAAATTACATTTTATCTAAATCAGTATTCAGTTAAGCTTTATTTTAGTATTCCAACAAGCCTAAGGATTTTAAAACTAAGATAATTTCAACTCTGAATCTTGGTGTGTAGACGTACTGTACCCGGACTGTCAGTGTGGGAAAATAGCAACATCCAGTCATGTGACTGCAAACACTCAATGATCATGATTATCAGATCATGATTAGTACCTCAAGTTCAGATTGGAGAAAAAAAAACAGCCCTTGCTTCTGAACTCAGTCTGATATGAGAAATGCATACAAAGCTGTTTATGTTAGTAAACATAATCTAGATCATGGTTTAAATAATCCTGATCATAATTGCATTAATAAATTGCATCGGAAAGTTCAGATGTTGAAAGGTGTTCAAGACAATGGTGAGACCAGCGATGCTCTACGGCTTAGAGACAGTGACACTGAAGAAAAGACAGGAGGCCGAGTTGGAGGTAGCAGAGATGAAGATAGTGCGGTTCTCTTTGGGAGTGACAAGGATAGATAGGATCAAGGATATGTTCATCAGAGGGACAACCCATGTTAGATGTTTTGGAGATGAAGTCAGAGAGGCCAGATTGAGGTGGTTTGGACATGTTCAGAGGAGAGATTGTGAGCATATTGGTAGAAGAACGCTGAGGTTGGAACTGCCAGGCAGGAGGTCTAGAGGAAGACCAAAGAGGAGATTTATGGATGCAGTGAGAGAGGACATGATGTTAGTTGGGGTGAGAGAAGAGGAAGCAGAGGATAGGGTTAGGTGGAGGCAGATGATTCGCTGTGGCGACCCCTGAAAGGGAACAGCCGAAGAAGATCGGAAAGTTCAGAAGTTGAGAATTCAGCCTTGGGTTGGAGACTATATTTATTGTGTGTATTTGTCTTAATAGCAGTCAGCAGTAGACTACTCTCAGACAGAACAGGTCTCACTTATTATATTTTATGCCTTAGCAGTGCACATCTCCCATTAACTATATATTACTTGGCTAGTTCCTTGACTAAGTCTTTGGTAGACACCCTGTGGGTATAAATCGTGTTTCATTTAACTAACTACAACCTTATGAAAACCATAAGCCGTGAATAAAAATGGCTAATTGTTTGATGCAGTGTTTCAGTGTCTCGTGTCTGCGGCTTTGAATATAAACTGACAAGTCATACAGACTCTAATTGTTGCAACAGTCTAAAGGTTTAGATAGAAGATAAAATAAAAAACATTAGTTGGTTAAAAACTCAGTGTTGTACATTTGTGATCTTACCGGTAGACTTGGTTTTAAGTGTGTAGATTTTCCCAATTCCTGCCAGTTTGACCTAAAAAGTCACAGGTCTGGATTAGTCATGACCGGTAAAATATAAATGTTAGCACCTCCACATGTAATAAGCTGACACTTATTATAGTTAAGGTGCCGATGGGCAGATTGGGTAATATAGCTTGTAGGTTGTCAACAATGATCAGTTATCTGCTTTGTTTATGTGCTGATGGAGATATTATAAATGATTACTTTTCATGTGTTGGGAGGATGTTCAGTTCATCATAGTCTACATAATTAAGGCAACTTTTTTTTTTTTTTTAAATGTGCAAAGTCCACAGAATCTAGGTGAGAACATTCCCAGCAGCAAGTGAGAGTTATGAATAGACTGCTTAAGAGAAATAGATGCATGAACTGTTTTTGGAAAATCTTTAGGGTATCCATGTGGGATCCTAAACATCAGCAAACAGGAAGTCACGAGTGCAGACAGAAGTAACAGGATGGATTAGGCAGGTCTGGACGGTGAGGAGAGGAGCAGGATTAAAGCACAGTAAAGGACAAGACAGTGGGTTAAATGATACAGTAGCATGGAGCTTAAAGTACATTTTAGTGCAGAATATATACATTTTGGCTCTTATCTCATATCCAAATTTGAAGAAAACCATACGCATGCATGTCCAGTGGTCACCACACACCCACAAGATCCATGAGTTACTTGTCATATAGTTATGTGAAGACTTTGTCAGCTTTTTCACTTCACAGTTGTGTTCTATTACTGGAGACCTGGTGTGTGTTTGTGTGTGTGTGTGTGTGTGTGTGTGTGTGTGTGTGTGTGTGTGTGTGTGTGTGTGTGTGTGTGTGTGTTTTACAGCATGTACTGTAATTAGAAAGAAGATAGGATGATGGGAAAAGAAATGGAGACAAAGACCTAACATCCTGCCTACAAGCTTCAGCTAAACAAAGCTTTCTCTTAAAAGTAAAAAAACACATCATTCTCCGATTAAGCATGTCATGATGACATATAGCATTAGAATTTCTCGCTAGTATACTTTTCCAAATATGATGTGCATAATCTAATAAAACCATGAGGCCTGAATCGAATAAAAGATCAAATTTGTTATTTTAATATATTTGGCCCGCTGTGTGTATGATGAATAATCATTGGTGGATTCAGCTTGTTGTTTCCTGACACTGGATTTATTCCCGCAGGTTTGGAACAAATTAATTCATTAGCTAGCCCAAGATTGAAGCAAAAGCTCCAGTATTCTTTCCAGTCTCATGTTTTTGTTGCCCAGAAACCTAAATGACTTCAAAAAACATGGTAACATATGGCGAGCTAGTTAGCCATTTCAAGAGGGGAGGGTCAGCGATTCTAACCCTATACACTTTTTTTTTTGTCAGATTCAGCAAATTAGCTCCTCACGCTACGCTAGCTGTACGTTCTGTGTGTGGGCGTGTAAAAATGTCCAGGGTTCATACACAGCCTTGGATCTGTAAATGACTCGTAAATGAAAACAAACAAAGTGGTGCAGCCCGTGCCACATAACTCTGTTCCAGCCAATCAGCAACAGGGGGTGTTCATGGTCTATGATGTTTTAGGTTAATATGGGTCTGCTTGCCCAGTGTCGTTTAGATGGCAATGCGCGTACTTGAATTTGAGGGCGGAGCTTCTGAACAAGCACTAAAGGGGAGCGTTTATTTGTTTGGCTGTTAAGTTGTAATGTCACTCAAAGTGCCGAATGGAACCCATCGTCAATCTGGGTTACACTAGATCCCTTGAAGAGCTCTATAATGTAAAGTCATTGAGTAATAAGTGTGTTTAAAGAGAGAGTTCAGGTTTTTCTCTGTTTACAAGCTTGCTATACGTCGCCTTGACGGTCTGGCCCATTGGAATGAACTCCTCGTGCACAATGTTGCGAATGTCGAAAAAGACGATGAGCATGCACTTGGTCGAGCTTCAGACCTGCCTCGCTGTTTTCGGTCATGAAAGTAATGGGCTAAAGAGCACTGTGAAGTTTGTTTTGTCACTGGTACTGATCCTTAATGGGTACCCTGACGTTCTAGGTGGACTTCGATGCGATGTTCCTTCTGATACTGGGTCAGCAGTCTGGGGACGAACATGGTAGCAGCACGACGCATGTTCAAATCACGCGTGAGGATTGCCTGTTGATGATCCAACCACCAACAGCAGCAATGTTGTGGATAGTTCTCTGACGATCATCTTGCACAAGTTTGTGTCCATGATGAAATCGCAGACGTGGTAACGCACGAGGTCAGAAACTCCCGATGTACACAGGACGATGTATTTTGGCACACTGACTTATGAAGGTCAGTGCTCCCTGTGATCGTGCCTGCAGCCTTGTGCTGCCATCATGTTACAAAACTAGTCACAAACCTTTTTAATATCACCTTGAATGATGAGTGTGTTAAAAGGATAGTTCAGGTTTTTTTTTCTCTTTATAGCAGTCTTGGAATGGGTTTTGCCCAGTGTCTTTTCTTTTTTATTCCAGGTGACAATCTTCACAGTCAGTGTGCGGACCACGAAAAATTATAGTGACCAAACCTTTGGTAATGTACTTGTATGAGCCTCAAATTTTATGTAAAATGGACTTGAAAAAACCTCTCTCTGAAAAAATCTCTTTAACACACTTATCATTCTTTGACTTTTTATTATACACCTCTAGAAGAGAAACTATTTGTCATCGCACTATCTAGTGTCACCCAGATTGAGGATGGGTTCCCTTTTCGGTCTGGTTTCTTTAAAAAGGAACCCCTCTTCCTGTCGTCTCTGGTGCTTTCTTTACCACCGGTGCTTCAGGGTTGCTTTTTATATCTGGATTCTTGTAAAGCAGTTTCAGGTCAATGTCCATTGTTAGTCAACCTTCAGTGCATAATTTTTTTCTAAAAAACCTATAGAAATCCCTATAGTTACAATTTGACACTTTTTTTAGTTTACACATGCATAAGCTGTAGATTGAATAAAAACATTTGTCTTGTATGCTAACATCTTGTTCTGGTTAATAAACACAATTTGCTTGAACTTGTGCCCTGTTTGAGATGCCTTTGTGCAATCAGACTGCATATGAAGAATTACTCTTGACTAAATTATTTGTACTCTTACACAGTGTGAGTAATTTTCCTTGACCGAATGCGGGTCATAACTGTTAAACCTATTTTAAAATATACTTATCCTGTCACTCAGGCATTACGTGATGCCAGTGTTATAGTCCAAATTATTTTCGTGGACATCTGTTCTACCCGTGAGAGTTCCTCGGATTTACCGCTTTGCACTGAATGACCAGATTTGCATTTATGGGTATCCCTGTAAATATTCCCACACTCTAATCCACATCTGTAAATCTGTAAACGCTCTCTGACCGAGTGTAACTCAAATCTCGGGCTCAGCTGGGGTGGATGCGCTGGATTTTGCCTTAATAAGGAAACAGCCACTGGTGAATGGTAGATATTTCCTGAAAAACATAATTTGTCCCGACTTCTGTTCCTCTTTGATTTATGGCTCTATTTTTGGTCTGATTTCTGGTCTAACGCCTGGACTTTATATTGACCACGGTTCTCTAAAACTGACCTGGGAATTGATTCAGGGAGTTAATCAGACCCAGATGGCAGGAGGCAGGAGGTGAGTGGGGTGGGGAGAGAGTAAATCACATAAGGACACTCACGCACTGTTTTTTTTTTTCCCAGTTTACTTACAAAGATTAGCTTTAATATTAAAAACATTAACATTGTGCCACCGAGGAGGATCTGGTGCCTCGGGGCATGACTCTTTTGGGGTGTGCTGTGGGGTCTGGCACCAGGACATTGGCAGTGGATCTTTTGGGTGCTGTGAGGTGGGGTATTCAGGGGTTCGGACTTGTTTGTGTGGTGGATCCCATGGGTGCTTGATCGGATTGAGATCTGTGGAGTTTAAAGTCCGGCTTGGCGGCCTTGGGCTCTTTGTGCACTGGGTGGTGCACTGGATGTTTTGTTGCCTATCTATCATGCCCAGCAGTGACTTTTTGCTGCATTGGCTTTTCTGTGGGATTGAACCAAAGTTGCGTTTGGTTCCAGGGGGAATAGGCGTGCCATGGGTGCCTATGATCATGTCACCAGTTTAGTGATGTACAGTTGGTGATCAATGTTGTTTTTTTCACCTGGAAGTGGTTTGATGTTGATGTTGGTTTTTATTATCACTACCTCAATGTTTAGATTACACAACATTGGGTTTCATCGTAACGGAGGTTATAGGGACCCTAGATTTAGGGGTTCTGTTATGGTGGATGGAAAAATTGTCACAGTTTTCTAGGACATCTCCATGACATTTGATATGTACAGTAAATCCCCTACATACGACCATTCGAGTTACGGACTTTCACAGATACGAACATGTGTTTCTGGGCTAGCTTCATTAGATCATGCCCGTTTTATGCTAGATGGCTAGATTGCTAACTTCGAGTTAATATGATGTAACTTTGAAAATTAGCTATACTGTACTCAATCAAACAAGAGTTGAATTACAGTGTTTCAGCGGTAAGCAGTGCTAGCATTAGCCTAGAAAAAATATAGCGCTAAACTTCAAACAGAACCTGAGTTTATAGTGAGGAGCAGGTGACACTGGTACTCATAAGGATAAGTGTTGTTAAGCCAGATGCTCATGTTTGATATGGGAAAGCTAATATTGTTCTGTAGTATTAGAATTTTAGATATCAGGGTTTGATGCACCGTAGGTACATCAGTAGTATTTTTAAAAAGTGTGTATGGGTTTTAGGTTTTGGGTTTGTAGTTACATGAGGGTAGAAACGGTGATTTGTAGCCATCAGTGCTTCACAGACCCAGAAGCCCCATTACATCCAATTATTCTGGGTCCTGGTGCTTTGGCTCATATGTTAGCAGCGAGAGGCTAATTCAGACAGCATGGCGAGGGGCGAGCAGGATTACGTTGCAGGGTCTCTGGGGTGATCAGGTGTGTTTACCCCTACAGCTCTATTTACCGAATCAAAGCTCTGTGCATGCATGCGTGTGTGTGTGTGTGTGTGTGTGTGTGTGTGTGCTTTGGAAAAGAGAAAAAAAGAGCAGTATTATTATATATTTAAATTCCCTCCAGAATAATAAGTGCATATTATCAGTCAGAAGGCAGAAAATAAATCTATTTTTCTGTATTAATTACACACAACATGTCAGTTCAGAATATATCAATTTTTCTTTTTCCTAATGCATGTTTCTCCGCGGCTCAAACAAATGATATTTTGCTCATGGCATCGTGGGTTGGTTGTAATTGGTTGTAATTTTAGTAATCCATCCAGTTGTGTCACAAACGCTTTCGAAATACAATCATCATTCAATTTGATTCAACTGATCAAATTCAGTTTATAGGAAAAAAACAAGCTCAGTCGGATTGAATGGTTTGATCTGATAAAGCATTCCAAAGCATATTCGTGTGTTGGAACGGCTCAGTCAGATCTAAATCCAATTCAAATTCTTTGGCAAGACATGAAAATTTGCTGTTCGCAGACACTCTGCATCCAATCTGACTGAGCTTGAGTTGTTTTGGAAATAAGAATGCGCTAAAAAAAAAAAAAGCTGGTCGAGACATACGTACCCCAAAAGACTTGTAGCTGTAATTGCAGTGAAAGGTGGTTCTACAAAGTGTTGACTCAGGGGAGCTAAATACTAATGCATGCCTGGAGCCTATCCCGGAAGACTTATCATAGGGCACACACACACACACACCACGGACAATCTGCATGTCTTTTGAGTGTGGGAGGAAACCAGTCAAGCACAGGGAGAACATGCAAACTCCATGCACACCGACCCCGAGGCGGGATTTGAACCCGGACCCTGGAGGTGCGAGGCGACAGTGATAACCACTAGGCAAGACAAGTCAAGTTTATTTGTATAGCACATTTCATACACAATGGTAATTCAAATTGCTTTACATAAAAGAGAAGAAAATAATCATAAAAAGAAATAGAAAATAATAGCACTAAAACTTTTTCAATTATTTTAATTTAATTTAGAATAAAAATAAAACAGTTAAAAATATCAGAAACATAAAATAATGCAGTCGGTTCGGACGTAGTACAGCGCTCATTCAATAAATGCACAGCTAAACAGATGAGTTTTAAGTCTAGATTAAAATATTTTAGCACATCTGATCTCTTCTGGAAGCTGGTTCCAACTGCGGGCAGCATAATGGCTAAAAGCTGACTCCCCTTGT
>JAOTRS010000012.1:16273762-16284517 GCA_028565755.1 Dinotopterus cunningtoni | reverse complement strand
CTTGGTGGGTTTCCTCCGGGTACTCCGGTTTCCTCCCACAGTCCAAAGACATGCAGATTAAGCTAACTGGCGTTCCCAAATTGCCCGTAGAGTGTGAATGAGTGTGTGCCCTGCAATAAATTGGCACCCCATCCAGGATGTACAGTACTCCGCCTCGTGCCCCAAGTTTCCTGGGATAGGCTCCAGGGCCCCCACGACCCTGTATACAGGATAAAGCGGTATAGACAGTGACTGAGTAAGTGACAGTAAAGAAATATAAATCAGGATAATGGTGTATATAACTTCTATCGTCATTCTAAAAATCACTTTGGAAACAGTGTACGTTAAAGAGGTGGTGTAGTGGTTAGCACTGTCGTCTTGCACCTCCAGGGTCCGGGTTTGATTCCTGTCTCTGTTCGCATGGAGTTTGCATGTTCTCCCCGTGCTTGGCGGATTTCCTCCCACAGTACAAAGACATGTAGGTTAGGTTAATTGGTGTTCCCAAATTGCATGTAGTGTGTGTGTGTCTGTCCAGGGTGTACCCCGCCTCGTGCCCTAAGCCTCCTGGGATAGGCTCCAGGTCCCTGTGACCCTGAATACAGGATAAAGCAGTAATGACAATGAGTGAGTGAGAGTATGCATTAAAGAGAGACATACATACTTTATTAGATTATAATTTCTATTCTACATTCCTCAAGTGAAAAACTATAAAGCTTAAAGTGTATGTAAAGTATAAAATTAAAAGTTCAAGAAAGATTCACATAAAAAAACAATGTCTCAAATCATAGATTTAGATAGATTTTAGCTACTGTTGAAAAAATACTAAGAGCTTTATTGCTAATTCCGCTAACGTTAGCTAGCATGATTATAACTAGCTGAGTGTATATAAATTCGAAAGTTTTTTTTGGAAATGTGTTAAGTTAAAATATAACATAATATGTCAAGGACAATTCAAGTAAAAGAATAATACTTGATTACTTCCAGACCTGTTGAATCAGGAAATCACTTAATTCGAACTTGTCTGACAAAGTGAAGCACACTAAAAGATCTTTTTAAAAAAAGCAGCCTAGTCAAAAGAAATTCAAGAGCAAAAGATAAAAATCATCTCAAGATATTTGTCATCTAAAAAAATCATCTCAAGATATTTGTCATCTAAAAAAATCATCTCAAGATATTTGTGGAAGTAACAAAAAAAATCAGGATGATAGTGTAGCTGCTGCTGCTAAATTACTAGCGGCTAACTAACAGCACAAATGTTAGCTAGCATGATGATAACCCTGACAGAATAAGATAGCTGAGTGTGTATTGTAGATTCAAATCTTTTAAAATGTATTGAGCAGAAAGTTGATTTTCAATACAATGTCATATGGGAAGGAAAAACCCAAGTAAAAGAATAATACTTAAAAACCAGACTTTGCACTTTTTCAATTCCCGCCTCAGCCTTTTCGTGGACAATGTTTGAGGGGTAACATGGATGTCCATCTTGTGAGCAGGACAGATGATAGATTGACATTAGTCTTGTTTTATTTTACAATGTAAGGGTTTGGAAAGCTGGATCATTACTATGAGTGTATGCGGTCGTTTCCCCCTCAGCTATTTCTACAGCACATGTCTGGTTGTACAGTAGTGTGAAATTTAAAAGCAACTTTTTTAAAAGAGCGTTTTTATCCTTCCTGTCCCCACGTCTGGGGGAAAATAAAGATCACTAGGCAGCCAGTTTCCATAGAGACGGAGAACATTTGAGCAAGTGTACAGAGGAGTGCATCAGGCCGGAGAGGTGGAGAGGTATCATCGGCCCTGTGACCTGATCATTTATGGTGAACTGACACTATTAGGGTAAACACATGCATACTGTATACAGTATATTCTCACCGTACTTTTTTATTAGAATAAAAAACACATGTAGACCTGCTTATTCGTGTAATTATCCAATCGACCAATCATGGGACGAAAGAGAAATGCATAAAATCATGCAGATACGAGTCAAGAGCTTCAGATGGTGTTCATATCATAGATGAAAATGAGGAGAAAATGTGATAACTGCTGCCTAGTTTGGGCAGCAAAACCCCCCAAAAAAACCCTTCCTGAGGACAGAACTCCTTGCTGACAAGAGATATCAGAGGAGACTGTCCAGAGCAAGTTAAGGAAGAAACAGGAAAGCTATAGTAACTGAAATAAACACTCCTTATAACCGTTGTGAGCAGAAATGTAGCTCAGAATGTGTCAAACCTTGAGGTGGATGGACTACAACAGCAGAAGACCTATAGTGGATACAGGGTCAACCAAACTACAGGGTCTCCCCACGGTTTCCCTAAGCCTATCCAAAAAGACTTGGGGCATAAGGTGGGGTACACCCTAGACAGGGTGCCAATTAATCGCAGGGCACACACACACACACACACACACACACACACACACACACACACACAAACATACACTATGGGCAATTTTGAAATGCCAATTAGCTTAATCCACATGTCTTTAGACTTTGGGAGGAAACCGGAGTACCCATGGGAAACCCACCAAGCACAGGAAGAACATGTGGTCCATTAAACTTCTGTTTGTTTTTTTTCCTACAAGTTGCATCCTATTATTTCAAGTCAAATTCATTTGTCACGCCCTGTTTGTTCTTCTTTGGACTTCTTTGATACTGGTGAGACATTTAAGCTGCACTGTTTAAAAAACAACTTCTATGGCTTTCTTTGCACTATTCTTTGATGGTGGTCCAGAATGTCTTGACTCCTTGTGTCTCTATTACGTTATAATATCGCATGCAACACATACAGTATACTCTCAAGTTATGAGTTATGATCAGGGCTAGCTCAGTGGTTAAGGTATCGGGTTATAGCCCCGGAAGGTCCCAGGTTCAAACCCCACTAACACCAAGTTGCCCTCGTTGGGCCCTTGCGCAAGGCTTTCAACTGGTCAGCTGTATAGTGTAGCAAAGTAAAGTTCAAAATGTAAGTAATTGCTTGAGTAACTGTAATCTGCTTTCAGAGTTGCTGGTCACTGGACGTTTTTTGGTTTACGGACCATACTGATAAGAGACCGTTGTGAGTAAAAATCCCAAGAGATCAGCACTTTTTGGAATATTAAAACCAGCCAATCTGACACCAACATCCATGCCACTGAGATTACATCATTCACTTTTGGAGCTGATTGTAGTTTTGTAGTTTGAGCGTAGACAAAAATTTGGCACATGTATCCCCTCTGCAGTGATATTGGTTTGGTGATCCGTCCACATGCCGTCCGGCACATCAAGCTACAGATTTGAGTTGCCAGATACCTGATTGTCATTTACACACCACGCGCAATTTGGGAGGAAACCCACCATGCACGGGGAGAGTGTGCAAACTCCATGCACACAGCATGACCCGAGACGCAAATCGAACCGATTTTTGCGATCAGCCATATACAGCACACACACACTCTTAAGTAGTCTTCTTCATCAGAAATATTGGCAGATGGGAAAGTGCTGGTTGGTTAAAGGGCATCCAGGTATATCTCTACAGTGTGCTCAAAAAGAAAACTCTTTTTTTTTTAAACACACTCATACACTCAAACAGACACACACACTTATCTGCCAGATTTATACGGTGTGATAAGGTTGAGGATGACATCTGTATGGGGGAGATGTTTGACAAACACACCTGCAGTTTCAGTCATTTCCAATAAACAGGGCCATCTGTTGCCCTTTGGTCACCCAAATAGCTGTGATGACCTGGGTGAGCCGTTTAAGGTTCGAGCGGCAGGCATTGTAAGTGTGTAAAAGTGCATTGAGTGTAGTTCACTGAAAATGAGCTTCTGCCATCTGAAATAAATAAAGTCGCATGATGATGACTTAAATTAAAAGTTTAGGCAGCAGTTATCGGGATGCAATTGATACCAAGGTTATACGTCTTCATGTTCTGATAATCAGTTATACAGTATATTGTGACCTTTGAAACAAACAGTGCTGTTAGTATGAGCTCTAAAGTGTCAGTTCTGGGGAAAATTTGTGGTTTTTGACCCTTTTCAACAAAATCACTGTTGCATTCTCAATTCTGATTGGTCGGAAGGTTTTGATTCATATTCTGTAAATGATATCTGTTAGAGCAGATCCAGCTGTAATTCATATCACAGTTAAATTAGTCTGATGCATTATTGTTTCAGTTTTATCGATATTCACCTTGTCGATTGGCATCGGCCTCTCAGCTGGCATGCCAGTCACCAGTGTTGGTAAAGTGCCATCTGATTTGGACACCTGTAATTTACCTAGCTGCAGTTTAAGCAAATATCTAATGGGTGCTATAATACCTTTTAGAACAGAAAAAAATTTGGAAGAAATCATGTGGAGTATTTCAAAGATCAGATTTATATATTTTTTAATACAAATAACTTTTACATATTATTAAATTTAAATTTTACATTTAAATTGCATGTAATGTTTCATTTAATGTTTTTGTGCTATGTAAGTACTGAAAATTCTTCTAATTCAGTAGATACTTATATAGGAGGCTAAATAGATTTTTGGATTTTTGATAGTTCTTTTCTGGAGTCTTGTGAAAGGACGTTTTTTTGGGGACTGTAAAAAAAACTTGGACTGTAGGAGGAACCCGGAGTTCCCGGAGGAAACCCACCAAGCACCGGGAGAACATGCAAACTCCATGCACACAGAGACAGTAATCGAACCCGGACCCTGGAGGTGCAAGGCAACAGTGCTAACCACTACACCACCGTGCCACCACGCCACCGCATTGATTATCAGCCAGCTTATAACTGTATTCAACGCATCGGTATCAGTTTTACAATCAGTGCATCCTTGATGATGAACATCATTGACATGGGGAAGTGTTATGCAGTATGAGCAGCAGTTGGAAAAAGCCAGTTGGGTGGCTTCGTACATCTCAGAGAAAGCATGTGATGGGCTTCACCCTTCCTGGTTGGTAGCTGGTGTGTGATAGAACAGAGCTGGCAGGTAGATGGGAAATGTATGGTGAGCAAATTGTGGTGAAACATGGGGGTGGCTAAAAGTTCAAGCTCTAAATCAGTGTGTAGATCAGCTTTGTTATGTTGAAGATGAGTCTATCAAGGATGTGATATGAGAAAAGCAGTCTAAGATATTGTCCTAAGTTTGGGAATTCGTGTGATATCAGCATAGAATTGGCAGGACAAGACACATGATCTGATCAAAGAGCTCAGTGATTTTTTTATATTTTGGATAAACAAGAGTGGACCATGAACTGAGCCCTGTGGTGCTCCTGTAGTGAAGCTGTGAGGTAATGAAACTGAACCTCTCCTCTCATCTCGCTGTGTGCTGAGATGAATCCTGTAGATATAATATAAAATCAGGTTCAAGCAGAGCTGTTAATGCCGAGGTCTGTGATTTTGAAAATAAATCTGTTGAAACACAGTACAGACGGCAGAACCGAGACGAGGACAGAGGACACAGTTTATTTCCGCTTTCTGTGACACTTCAGTGACTGAAATCTTCCTGGGGAGCTGATGAATATTTAACTAAACAGTATGTCAATCTGAGCATGCAATTTTAATGAAGACTGTGAATAAGTAAACTCAACATTTAGAAAAACCACATTATCCATTGGATACAGACCCGTTTCAATCAGGACTGATTTTGAGTCTAAATTGATGTAATTGATGAAAACAGTCATGCACACACACACCATCTGAGAACAGCCTGGCTTTGTTCTCAGTGTCTTTGTGTCAGGTGCAGGTGGCTTTTTATTTCTCTACAGCTATCACTGTTGTTTTTATAGGTGTTAAAATGAATTTCTTGTGATATCTAGGTTAGTTTTAATTTAGCGTTATGATTTATTTATTTACTTACTTACTAACATATTTATACGTTAGTCATATAATTAGGCATTATGGAGAAAGTTTTCCCAGCATGCCGGAGTCATGATTGCACTGCCTGTCTGACTCACTGGCCTCCCAGGAACTCCTGTGGAAATGGCTTGGAGCGAGATCAGGACTGTATGGAGGATGTGGCAATAACTCCCAGCCGAGTTCCTGTAATGTGCAAGTGGTGTTGGTGAATGATTGTATGTACAGTTCCCACATCTTTTCTCAAGTTGGTGACACATTATTCGTCGATTTTTTCAACTAACAGGCGTTCCACTCGCTGAATGTTCCCGGGACGAGTGCAGTGGTTTCCAAGCCACCTAGAGTCTCTAAAGTCTCATCATAGTGCTGCAGTTAAACCATTTAAATGTCCCTGTTTGACTTAAACAACCCTCGTACATAGGGCTGTCAATCAATTAATTTTCTTAATCGTGATTAATCGCACAGCATGTCTGATTAATCGCGTGTTTAATCATCTTGAGATTATACGAAAGTCCCAGTTTGACTTGAACAAAGTATTCATATTAATTCTCAACTTTAAAATGGGTTAAATAAACAGGGAGTACAGGAGCACGTCCCAAAATCTAGTTCTATCGAGTTGAAGGTGCATATAAAAAGCATGGTGTTTTTCGGGTTGATCAAAACACCGACCGTCAGGCAACATTAAATTAGAGTAATCCATGATCAGGAAACAGGAAGCACAAGCAAGGCACTACACCAGGACGTTCCAGACATGGACCGAGTCCAAGGCTTGGAGTTAACGACTAGAGATCACGGCAAGACTTTGCAATCAGATCGACGACACAGGAAGGATAAAAAAGACAAACTGATTATGTAAGCCTGAACTAAAAGTAACAATGAGGGCAAACACCTACTGTAGCACGGGACGCTGGTGGATAAATCAGTATGAACAATAATGGATGGAAATTTCTTTTTTTTTTTTTTTCATTTGTGGCATAATGTAGGTTTCGTTGGTGTTCATATACTGTAGCGTTAAAATATGACACAGGTATCACTTTATGGATTTAATAGCCTGTGAATGCAGCATAGGAACCAGACGTTCCAATTATTTTAAACACTTTTATCATTAGTTTTGTTTACGTCTTGAGGATTAAAAACACATAATTCATTATTTAAGTAGCATTCATAATTTAAAATGTTCGACTCGTTAATCAAATTTGCTGCCTTATTACAGGTTACATGTACTATGTAGAGTTAGCAGGTTTCTACAGGACATATATCTATATCGAGTCGTATAGCTAATACAGACGTCATGTAATCAGGTCTCATTAAGAATCCCACACGGTGCTGCTTTCGATTTAGGACTTGTTGCATTAATGTAACGCCGAGCCCCTGGTCTGTTTTTTCGCACGATAAACTGGGAAAGAAGAGCGCATGAAGAAAATAAGGTGCCTTTTTTGTTTTGTGCGGTGTGAAGCAATTTATTTCAGAGGAGGCTGCCACTTTGATTCGAGCACACATTTTCAGAGCGCACGCTTCACCGCGTTGCCCACCTCCCGTGTTTAATTAAACCAAAGCCTCTATTCTTCTTGCTTTCCTGTAAACCGCTTCGCAGGCCATTAATTCTTGCACTTTGACCATAGGCAGCTGTTTAGCACAGGGCAACGGCAAATCCCGTTCACCCAGAGAGAAGATCACCAGATCATAGACATCTTGTACTGTATATACTTCTATAAGCGAAACCGCATGCGCGGTCGTGCACTACAGTATGAAGCCTCCCAGTCGATTATTAGTGTGCAGAAGGATCGCCACAACTGCGCAAATGATTTATTGATTTAAAAACAATCGGGCCGTTTTTTTTTTTTTTTAAGAGTGTGACTCAAACCTGCTTGGTATATTTAGACGCTGAGGTAGTACTCCCTGGCAGTGGGAATTAGCGCTGTTCGAGTTCCCATGAGTGGGTTGTCTTTGGAAACGGTTCACATTCTAAGATGGCAAAGCCCAGACTATGACAATGAACTTTGCTAAAATAGATGAGAAGACTCCTCCACACGCAGCCATTACTCATTAATCTACCGAACAGTCATTTTACAATATGGACGGCTGACTTGCTGGGCAAAAACAAAAAGCTTGGGGAAGGTTTAAAGCCTGGGAACTTATTTTAGGGAGGATCGGTTTGTGTGATGTTATGCACTGCTGTTCAATTTAGAGAAATTTGAGATTAATTACAAATATGTTGGACTATGAGATGGTTTTTTTTGTTTTGCATGGGTATCTTTATGAAGTTCAGTGTGTTCTGGAATGATGGATTAAAAATGTGTGCAGTAGCGTGTATAAATATGTTCGGGTTCGATTCCCGCCTCGGGGTCTGTGTGCATGGAGTTTGCACGTTCTCCTCGTGCTTGGTGGGTTTCCTCTGGTTTCCTCCCACAGTCCAAAGGCATGCGGATTAGGCTAACTGGTGTTCCCAAATTGCCTGTAGTGAGTGAATGTGTGTGAATGTTGACCAGAGGTCCTCCCACAGTTGTGAAAATGGGAATAAATACAATGGTCAGTGTTGGTCTCCATGGTCCCTAGTTGGATTACAAAGGTTGGTCCTAGATGGATCATGGATGGATCCAAAGACATGGACGGCACTTCTAAATTGCCAGTAGTGTGATTGACAATCAGGCGTCGAACTGGCAAACCTACGGATAAATTTTCTGGGGGTTGGGGGCGGGGGGGTATCCATCGCCAGATGGGCAAACAGGCAATTCCAGCAGTTAAGGTAATTTCCTGTGCTATTTGGAAAGTTAATGCTGATAATGAGATAATTAGCTAGATTTGTATGAAGCACAATACTGGTACTGGGAAAACCTTTTAACCCCCCTCATTGAAAATGGGGTAGATTCAATTAAAGAAATGGAAGCAAATACTTTACTGTGACAACCTGATGAAAGTGCCTAAATATAGAATTTAAAAATGGGTTGTTCATATTAAACCTCAGCAGCGACCTCATTTCCCCTCTCGTCTGTTCCAACCACTCAGCATTCAGCATCAGCAGTATCTGATATCATCTGTCATCATATCATCTGCACCTGTTTCTCACTGGGTTATTTCTTAAGTTCGGTGTTTTTAAAGCTTGAATGATTCATACGTCACTGTGTGGCTTAACAAACAAAAAACATTATTCTGATACTGGTCAGGGGTACAAAGACTGAAAATGAGAGACGTTAGGAAGTGTGGAGAACTGTTTCTCAAGATTAGATTAAAATACATTTTGTACAATACAAATTGTTGGCTCAATACTTTTGCACAGTACTTTGTGTGTGTATATATATATATATATATATATATACAGTATAAATGATTCTTTGAATTGTTTCTGATTGGCTAAAGGACTAGTTATTATTCAGTCTTTTTTTGTTGTTTTGTTAAAAGCGGGGAAGTGAGAGTGATGAGGTAGTTAAAAAGAACAAAGTTAGACTTAACCATCATTGAATAAAACCTGGAAAGTTTTATATTTTAAACGATTCAAATAATATAATGGTTTAAAAAACTGACGTGGTATAAGGGGAATAAACACGTCAGGATAGAGCTGGAAATCTTTGCCTGGACAGGAGGGGTTCGGTCGGGTTCGGGCTTAATTTCTATTATTTTACACGGCCTCGGGCCGGGCTCGGGCCTGCGCAGTAAATGAGTGGTCATGTGATGCGTTTCGATTAGCGCGAGAAAAATGCGAAGATGGATGTTGAGGAGGTGAAACGGAGGCTTGTTTTATTTCTTTGTTCCAACTTCCAAGTGGCCTGTAACCTATACGTTAGTTATCAATAAATTATGTTAAAACATGTAAAAATTACTCATTCTTGGCAAAAGCATTTGATTAATGTCGGGCTGTAAACGGGTTCAGGCTTTTAAAAAGTTGTCAATCAAAATGTACTCAGGACAAATTATGTCAGGTCTAACTTTTAAGGCCCGATTACGGCTCTACTTCAGGATGTGCTGTGATTGGAAAATACTGACCCGTGCGTCAATAGTCTGAAAAAACCTCGGCTTCGTGCCAGATCACCTCACACCACCGCGTTGTTGATTATTTTCCTAACAGCATGCGGAATAGTATTTATTTTTTCCTACATTGAATATGATCACGGCACAATCTGTATAAATATCACTTCCTGTTTCTTATGTAATTTGTTGTAGCTGATGTTCACAGCAATTTGCACTTAAGGGAAAGAAATAAATGCGAGCACGTTTACACTCGGATGACACAACTTGATGCAAATGCTCTGACAGCATGAAATGAAAAAAAAAAGCATCAGGTGAAGCAATGAGTGCCAATTTTGCTCTTAGTCACATCAAAACCTGTTTACAGTCTTTTAGTTATTTTTTTACAAAAAAAAAAGAAGAACATAGAGTCTAGAACAAAAGAACATTTGAGACTAAAAGCTAAATGCTGTGTTCAAGTGTCTGTGATTTAAAACGCCTTAGTAAAACCCAGACAAGTCTCAGAATTTTTTTTGTTTTAAATCCTAAAATCCAAGCAGAGCTTTATTACTGATGGTACCAGATCCCGTCCTCTCTTGCACACAAATCTGGCTTTTCAAAGCTTTTACACACACACTCACACACACGCACACACACACACCTCCATTACTGCTCAGCACTCGCACACCCCGGCAGCTTTAACAAGCCTCTCAGACTCTTATTAATTGCATATGATTACATCTTAATTGTGGCTTTGATTGTGTGATGGCTGAAAATAGATAATCGTCTCTAATAGTCTCTAATTTGTCTGGCAGAGATGAGGGCTTAATACGAAGTTTAGAATTTGCCTCTTTATATTTGTCTGTCTGTAGAATAATACCAGATTTCTCTCTCTTAGCTCTATAACCCTTATGTAACAAATACTCAATTATATAATCAGTTATGCAATATATTACGATATTGAACACTCACGGTACGGTGCACACCTCGGTGTAAGAAGAGGGTAGAGTT
>JAOTRS010000012.1:16131866-16142903 GCA_028565755.1 Dinotopterus cunningtoni | reverse complement strand
GAATCAGTCCGGGAGCACGATGATAGAAAATGTCTGTCCTGTAAAGCTGTCCTGATGGTGAATAATCCTAATTTCAGAAAATCCTCAACAAAACAGACTCCACAGGCCAATACAGTGGAAAACAGCTCTGAGGCAAAATGGCGTTCGGGATTCCTCTCGTGATTAAAAGGCACAGAGACATTTGACACTTTACATTTGACATTTTACTGTGAGATTCATTTCCGTAGGCACGATTACAGTTATTGGCCACATGATGGCAGTGAGGAGAAAGGGGACAGAGATTTAGTCAAATGGATTAGTATGCTTTACATTGTATATTCGTGTCAAAGACATATAAGACTCACTTTGTCAGACTTGAGAACAAATCGGACTTACAAACATGCTCCTGGAAAGAAACTCATTCATAAGTCGGGGAATATCTGCATTTTATATATAATTAAATATCAACTTTTTTTTTTCATGCTTATTTAAATTTCATGTCATTACAGGAAAATCTTAAACTGATCCACAGGGAAGTACAAAACTACAATCTTCAGCTTTCCGATCTTCAACAGGACCAACCCGACCCGTCCTCTCCACCCTACAGCTTCGCCCCAGGTACGCGCTATCCCCCTACCCTCCCAGATTCCCTCGCCCTCGCTCTTAAACCAAGGCCTAGAAAAAAGCCGTCGCGTGCTCCCACTTCGCGCCCTAAACCCCAACCCAGACCACCGCCATCAGTCATCGACGTGGAGAAAGCTCTAAGTCGTCTACCACCTCTTCTGCCCAAGTGCGTCACGCAGAATGTTCAGCCCGGTCAGAACGTTAACTCCGGGTCCGAGATGCAGAAAAAAACCAAATGTAGAAATAAGTCTGCTGGGAAGACCAGAGTGGACGCAAATAACGTTAGAAATTCATCTCAGAGAAACGAAGGAAAGCTCATTATAACTTTACCCACGGTCCCAGTTACGTCCAGCAGAGAAGTGTCTAGTGTTCCAAGCCAAGGAACTGTGATCATGACTTTACCTACCGCGCTCTTATGTCCTACCCAAGTGTCCCAGACACCTTCATCCTTTACCCCAGTGGTTAAAGGACACATGAGTCAGCGCTGTGGGACTTTACTCAAGCTGAGCATGGGACAGAGACCCAATCTGAACCCTCTGTCCGTATCGTCTTCATTTCTCCTGCTGCCTTCAGGCTCTGTAGTTACAAACAGTGCTGATGTGAACCCTGAGCTTCAGGGTACTTTAGGCAACTTTCCAGAAAGCACGGAGGCAAGTAGAAATCTTCCAGATGGCCATGACGTCCAGGAAAGCGAGACGACGAAGACGCAAGCTCTCAAGGACCTCGAGCACGAGCACGGAGATGAAGAATGCAGAGATCCGTTTCTCACCTTGTCAGAATCTTCTGATAGTCCAGGTCCTAGTTTGTCTGGGGAAGATGAAGCAATGGAGAGCAGGATGGACATGGACATGGACGTGGAAGATGTAGAGGGACGGAGGCAAACGTTATTGTCTACGGGAGAGAGGGAATGTGCAGGGATGCAGGAGGAGGAGTCAAGAAGGTCTGGAGTGTCTTTCCAAGAGCTTCAGGTGAGCTTGCAGCAGACAGCAGTGTCGGAGATATAAGCAGGTAGAAGTAAAAATAATAATAAATCCCTCTTTTTAAAAGGAGGCAATGAAGAAATTGTCAAAGCTGGCATCGGATCCTGAAGAAAGAAGAGACAAAAGGACAGCTGCAGGTTCGCACTGAATCGTACACTTTCTTCTCCTGTTTTTTTTATTATAATTTTTTTTTATTTCTGACTGATCATGTCTGTTTAGGAGAGGAAATCCCAGAGCTTCTTCTACATGATGATTTACCTGACAACGATCCTCAGAGAGACGTCAAAGACGTCGCCTTTGCACAAGCTTATTTAGAGAAGGTACGTTGCGGACAGATGAGAAGATGTATAATCTGGTCGGTGTTTATACAGTATATGAGAGGATGTGATATTTGTGCAGGTGTGCGAGGCTCTGCAGGCGGTGCCGGGGAAGGTAGAGGAGTTCCTGAGCGTGCTGTTCGAGTTTGAGCGTCATCCCGAGGGCAGGACCGCAGTGGAGCTCTTCGAGAGACTCAAACCCATACTGCACAACCACCCCGAGCTGCTGCGGGACTTCGCCGCCTTTCTGCACCCCGAACAAGCCCAGGAGTGCGGCCTGGTGAGAGGAAAAAAAAACATATCCAGATGTTCCGAACGTAGCTTGAATGTCGTTCAGAGTGTGATTTTTCTCTCTGTAGCTGGAGGAGCAGCAGGCGTTCGAGAGGAGCCGGAGGTTCCTGCGGCAGCTGGAGCGCAGTTTCGGGGAGAACTCCATGCGCTACAGGAGGGTAGTGCGCACTCTTCAGCAGGGGCTACCCAAAACTCACAGGGGCTCAGAGGAGGTACTGTAACATCCGAATGCTTTCGATTGACGCTTCAAATCCGTTTCTTATGTCTTCATTTAATAATCCGTTCTCAGATGAAGGCCCATATAGCGCTGGTCTTTCGTGACCACGCCCACTTGCTGAAGGAGTTCTGGGCGTTTTACGAGCAGCTCCACTCCTCAATGCGGCGCGATGAAGATGAGGAAGAGGACGAGGTGGAGGCCGACAGCGTGTCCGGTGCTCAAGTGGAGGAAAGTCAGGCAGAACATAAACAAAATCACGTGCAGGTGATTGATGTTTCATTACAAAATGTTTATCATTTTTTTTTATTTTAATATGTTCTGATGCAACCACTCCGACTATTATGTGTCAGGAAACAATGCACATTTTTTTTCTTCTTTTCTGTCTCAGAGTGCTGATGTAATAAACACAAATACAGAGAGCTGTAGTGCAGGAATGATGGATGAGCAAAGTGGAGAAGAAGATCCACAGGCCCACCTCAGAGCCAGGAACTGTTCACGCATGCCAAGCGGAGAGAAAGTGGTGCTCTGGACAAGGTAGAAAATTAATTCCTTATGAGCTCTTCCCTCTTGCATACCTTTTAAATGTGAGTCTGGACTTGGTCAGTCAAAGAAACAAAAGAATATATCATGATCTGATTTTGGCATATTTGTATTAAGTATAGATATAAACTTGGAGATTTATGTGTGTTTAAACAGAGAGGCAGATCGTGTGATACTCACTACCTGTCAGCAGAACGGAGCGGGTCCAAGCACCTTCACCTCTATTGCTGCTCGGTTTGGGAACAAAACAGCCATGGAGGTCAGGACTTTTATTTTTATTTTATTTTTTGTTTTTAACCAAACAGTATAAATAGATTTATACAAACTACGAGGCATATGAAATGATAAGGGAATACAAAAGCTTGTTGACAGATGGACAAAGTCAATTGAAGGAGACTTAGTTTGTCTTTTCTAAACACTAATTAGAATAAATTCTAATTCTATATAAATAAATTCTATTATTTGCAGAGTGCAAATAATTTTTGACTTACCCACGTATTATTATTATTATTATTATTATTGTTGGTCTTTCGGCTGCTCATTATTTTTATTGTTATTATAATTATTATGTCCATTTCACTATCTATACCCGTAGTCAATCATTATTTTCTATTTACCATCGTTGTAGTTAGGTATATTTATCGTAATGTTTTTACTAAACGTATATGCTTAAATACATTTTATTCAGTTATTTTTGTTTGTTAGTATTAATATATTTAGTTTTTGCCGCCACAGTACTGCAGGTGTGCCGCCAGAGGTAATTTGCTATAAATAGATAGAAATTTTTATCAGTTTTGTTATTTTGTTAAAAACTGCCATAAAGTATTTAGGTTTACATTAAAGGTAATAAGAACCTATAAAACAAAGTGACACGATTTATGAGGTTATGTTATTTTTCATACTATATAGGGAAACCCTTCATCTTAGTCCTATCAATCAGAGTTGGGATTAAAGGTTTGTGTGCTGCAGAAAATCATCAGGTTTGATCAGGTTGGCTCTGAACTTAAGTGTGCAAATCCAAAGTGATCAAAAACTCCAGGGGAGGGGTGGTACTTGTTAAAATTGAATCGGAAATAAAAAATTTAAACATCCATATCAGCAAAGCTTTACAAAAAGCTCAATATAATGAATAAAAAAAATTATTTTTTGTAACTGCAACCAAACAAAATATGGTCTTTCTCAGTGCATGACTTGATTTTTTTTAAATGTACCACATTTATTAATGTTATTCAGACATAATCTGTTTTTTCCGCCTCTTTTATTTCTTTTTTTTCATCCCCTCATAGGTTGCCGCACGCTACCAGGACCTCATAAAACTGTTCCGCAAATCCACCAAGCAGCGCATCACAGCACCTTCGGACACCTCGGGCCAGTTCCACCCGACTGATGAGAAACCAGACTAGTGCATGCTCACACTTTATGGCAAATATCCGTTTGGATTCATACTGATCAAAACACCAACTCCTGAGTCAGATGAGCTGGTCTTATGGAAGGAGGAGGCGGTTAGGTTTTGATGTTTTCTCTTAAGTGTATGTTTCAATATGCTGAGTTTAAATATCGAAGTAGGAAGTGACTACTGAAATTGTACTTGAAAAAAGTGCTAGAATTAATATTGTGTTACAGACATGTTACAGTCACTTTTGGAATAAATGTGGACAGAGGAAAGTGCTATAGTTGGCATACATAACTGTGAAACTTTGGAAACTCTTTCAACAAGGACATTGTTTTTAACAAATGGTACAATTGAATTTTGGTAGTGCTGCTGAGAGACGTTTTTCTCCCTCCAGGATCTTCAGTCCATTAATCTGTGCTGAAAGACTGAATATGAACTGAAATTTATTTATATTTGTATAATCAGTATTAAAGTCACATGGTGGCGTAGTGGTTAGCACTGTGCAGCCTGGCACTTTCAGTGACCGGGTTCGATTTCCCGCCTCCGGGTCTTGTGTGCATGGAGTTTGCATGTCCTCCCCGTGCTTGGTGGGTTTCCTCCAGGTACTCCGGTTTCCTCCCACAGTCCAGAGACATGCTGATTAGGATAATCGTCAGTAGTGTATCATGGATTGGTACCCCGTCTCGAGCCGTAAGAGAGAGGCTCAAGGCCCCCCTGTGACCCTGTATACAAAGTGGTATAGATAACGATAAGTGGGTGATTTCGACAAAAACAGAGTTCATGCACAACACTGACTAAAAATATATATATATAAAAAAAAAAACTTGTGTGTGAAGAAATTTGCATTTGTAAGATTTTTTTTTTCTTTTTGTCAGCCTTCATGTTTTCTACTGAATTTTCCATGTGGTGCTTTTTCATTCAAAGAAACATGCCAATAAAAATGAATAAAACAGTGTGAGGATAAATTCCTTCCTCGATGATGTCAACATGGAACAATTAAATATAATATCTAAGATTATATATACTGTTTATGAAACTCGCGTTAATTTAAATGTCTGTTGAGATTTTAAGCAGCAGTTTCTTGCTGGTCATGAACAAGCTGTGAGGCGATTGCATAATTATTGATTGACAGAAGACTGAACCAATCGGTGCCTTACATCTTGACCAATCAGCGTGCGCGCGTTGTGACGTATTGCTTTTTGGTCCCGCCTCTCTCGTGGACACTAGCTTCAAATAGAGAGAGAGAGAAAGAGACGGACAGAGGAGCAGAAATATAACACAGGGGTTCATGCTTTTGGTTTAGTTTTTTGATTTTTTTTGCCTTTTATGTCATTGCCGTTTACCTGTCATGGCCGGTTGTGTGTCAGGTCTCGGGTTATTGTGTGTTTTGTGTTTTGCGGCGGTGTGGACGAGCTCTGTCCTGGCCGGGCGCAGTGATGTGATGGAGCTGAAGGATCTGGATTTTGACTACGTCGCCGCCGAGCAGGAGACCATGCTGGTCAAGTTTTATGCCCCTTGGTAACAAAAATATATACAAACAGTGTTATATACATTGTAACTTTGTTCTGTTTTGATCGCATAACGAACCTTTGTTTAAACGAGCACTTCAAAGGTTAGGCAGTGAGCTGTCCATGGTACCTCTAACGGCAGGAGGAAGTGCAAGCTGTGCACGAGCTTATATTACTGCCAACAGCTGTGCGCGTGTGTGCGCGCGCGCTCAGTACAGTCTTACATTTTTTACTTTTTTACCTACTACATAGAGGCTCTGTTACGTATATATATTCTACCGGACTGTAGACACCAAGGTCTGATGTGTGTGTGTCTCTCTCTCAACCACCTCAGCGTGAGCTGCTTTTTCTTTCTTTAAAGGTGATTATTTGAGTTTCTGGGTCTTTGAGCTCCCTCAAAAATCAGCAAGGTGTTTTTGTTTTGTTTTTTTGTCTTTCCACACCATACTGTTTGACAGTTTCTGAAATGCTCAGACCAATCTGTCGCTTTGCACCTCCAGGGTCCGGGTTCGATTCCCACCTCAGGGTGTTGGTGTGTGTGGACTTTGCATGTTCTCCCCGTGCTTGGGGGGGTTTCCTCTGGGAACTCCGAGTTCCTCCCACAGTCCAAAGACATGCAGATTAGATTAATTGACATTCCAAAAATTGAGTGCGTGTGTTTGTGCGCCTTGGATGTCCAGGGTGTACCCTGCCTCATGCCCTAAGTCTCCTGGGATAGGCTCCAGGGCCCCTGTAATCCTGTATACAGGATAAAGCAGTAGAGATGGTGACTGACTGAGTGAGTAAGTGACTGAGTGAGTGAGTGACTGAGTTATGATTCCCTCCTCAGGTCTCTGTATATTTCCTCCAACAGTCCAAAGACATCCAGATTGATCTAATTGCCATTCCCAAATTGCCTGTATGATAAGCGGTATTAAAGATGAATTCAGATGAACTTTTGTCGTGAACTCAAGGTCTCGAGCTCTATCTCAGTGATTTTGTGCATCGTGCTGACTGCATCTGCTTGACGTGATTGGTTGATTTGATATATCCTGCCTTTCAGAGTTTAGACCTAAATGGTCATGGCGATATTTTAAGAAAACTTTGGAAAGTGAATGCAGTGTATGCTTTAACAGGACCGTGTTCATGCGATGATCCAATCAACCACTCATGAGGAAGCAGAGCAGTGAATAAAATGATGCAGATAAAGTTCAAGATCTGCGGTTAATGTTCACAAACATCTGAATGGAGAAGGAGTGTGACTTTTTGACACAAGACGGGCTTGTTTAGAAATATCCTTGGTTATTCACGGACAACACTCTGTAAAGTTTATACCCAATGGTATAAAAAAAAAAGAAGGAAGAAAGCATGTATGAAATAGAAGTTCTCCAGACAGGAACGTCTTAATGATAGGATAACATTACATTAGATATACAGCATTTGGCAGGCGCCCTTATCCAGAACGACTTGCGTGTTTCATCTCATTATACATCAGAACAGTTGAGGGTTAAGGGCTTTGCTCAAGGGCTCAACAGTGGCAAATTGGTGGTGCTGGGATTTAGACCTAGTTCTTAACCACTGAGCTACCCCTGCCCTAATGAGAAAGTTTAGGAGATTGGCCAGATTGATCTGAGCTGAATGTTCTAGTAACTCGTATAACAACCCTCTACAACCACGATGAGGAGAAAAGCCTCTCAGAACACATAACACCTGAAACGTTTAGATATGTGGCTTAAAACAGCAGAAGAACACATTGGGTTCCACTTTTGTCAGCGAGGAACATAAATCTGACACTACAAGAGGGTAGAGACTCACTCAATCTGGACAGCTGAAGACAGCATTAATCTAAAGCTGTGATCTTCACCTTCTGACAAGACAGATTTAAGAATTCAGCAGTGCTGTGGTGTAAAATCAAAAAGCTTACCTTTAAGCTGCATTGACTTGACGTGTAGCTCTAACATGTAGCGTGTTTGTGTTTATTTGTGGGCAGTATGCAGTTGACTTGCACTCTGTAGGTGTTAATTTAGCACTCTGAGATGTTTATCTTTCTTCGTCCTCGTCTCATTTACTGCAGGTGTGGCCACTGTAAGAAACTCGCTCCTGAGTTTGAAGCTGCTGCTAGAAGACTTAAAGGCATTGTGACTTTAGCCAAGGTAAGGATTTGATAAAGGATCAGTTGGATATTCTCATATAAAATGAATAAGGGTCATGACGGTGGTGTTTTTATTTCTGTAATCCAACACGAGATCTTATTTTACACATCTTCTGCAAATTGTGTTCCTGAGGTAATCATTAAAGTCCTAAAATCCCAGTTAAGCAGAATACTCTGCACCTTTTCCCAATACAAAACTATTCACAAAATGCTTGACTAAATAAACACGTTTTCAGAGCAGACTTAAACACTGAGACTGTGTCTGAGTCCCGAACATTAATTGTAAGGTTGTTCCATAACTTTGGGGTGTTGTAAGAAAAATCTCTGCCCCCTGTTACAGTTTTCATAATACATTGTTCTGACAAACAGCCTGCATCTTTTGATTGAAGAAGAAGTGGCGAAGCATAAAAAGCTAGCAGTTTACTTGGGTGCTGTGGCACGAGACCATTTAGTGCTTTATAGGTTATGGGAGCCAATGCAATTGCACACTCATAAGCGCATATTTAAAAATGTACAGCGCCACCTCTTGAATTTTGAGATGAACTAATGATTTTTTTTTTATTATAATTTTTAAAATATGATTTCCTATTCTGTATTACTTATTATCAAGTTTCGAATACATACAGCACCATCAGTGGTAGTGAAAGTACACTATTTTTGTACTACATTTGTAACTGGTCTGACACACGGGTGTCACCACAGACACACAGAACGGACACGAGGCGAGGTCTTATGGGAAAGGGTAGTTTTATTTGGAAAGTGGGGAAGGAAAGGGTTTAAAGGGGGGAGGAAGGAAAATAGTGAATGTGTGCCCATGCGGGTCTGGAGACAGTGCCGATTACGATTGAAACAAAGCCTATATGTTACCTCACGCTCTGCCAAATACACCCGTGAAAACCACATTAAAATTTGTTCAGGGGTTTTCACATGATGCATGCACAAACAAACAGACAAAACATTCCAAAAAACATGCTGATGTGATCCTATTACGTACTCTTACGTCCCCCCTAATAATTTTTCCGCAGATATCTCCAATGTACAGACACGCCCACTCTACAGTTTTATTATAGGTAATAAAATATAGATTTGATAACTATAGATTTGATAAAACTGAGAAACACTTAAAAACTATCATATATATCTGAGAATTTCTAGCTTGATCGTAGTTGAGGTTTGGAGATGAAGCTCCCTGCCTTCTTATGAGTTGGTTGTTCTCTCTTACAGGTGGACTGTACGTCAAACACGGAGGTTTGTGGCCGGTTTGGGGTCACCGGATACCCTACTCTTAAAATATTTAAGAACGGAGCGGAAACATCGACTTACGACGGTCCTCGTTCATCAGGTGTGTGTGTGTGGGTGGATGTTTGGGTGTGAGTGTGATGAGTGATTGTATCCATTAACCCTGGACTTTGCATACGAAGGGTGGCCTGTGGATCAGTGGGACACCAGTTGTGCCACCATATTTTTTCTATGTACAACCTTTGAACTTTAAATGCGCTCCGTCACAGATGGAATGGTGGAGCACATGAAGAAGCAGGCAGGGCCCGACTCCAGGCTGCTGAACAGTGAGAAAGAACTGGAGGCCTTCGTCAACCACTTTGATCCGAGTGTAATCGGTGAGCAGGTTGAGTTTATATTTAACACAGTGCTGCTGGATTCTCTATTCTGATTGGTCAGGTGCTTGTTCCTGTTTGATGTCATCACCATAGTAACCACTTAAACAGGTACAGGGTCATTTTCTGACGGAGTCTCCAGCGTCAGTGCCCTGTAACGGTCTACTAAGCACTACTTTTATATCATGGTTGGAGAGAGACTAAAGGTTTATAGTCGTTATATCATAAGTGATAAATGTAACTAGAAATGAGTAAATGTTTTGTCTTTATGTAGGAGTGTTTGAGAGCAGCGACAGTCCTCGGCTGGCAGAGTTTCTCAAAGGCGCCAACCTGATGCGGGACAGTTTCCGCTTTGCTCACACCACCGACATGCAGCTCGGCCTCAAATTCCAGCTCAAGTCAGAGTAAGAGACGCAAACCTAAAGAGAGTCATTGAGAAATTGAAGAAGTCTAATGCACAACTATGGTTATTGTATAGACATAATCTAAGTTAAGTAACGTCCGAGGGGTGTTCGAGTCAAACCGGGACACATTTATTAGAGTAAAAACTCCCTTTATTTCTCCATATAATCCCCTGCTGCACTCATAAGTAGAAAGCTTTCTCAGAATGCTGGAGCAAAGATGGGACTTCCTGCTTCATGTCTTAAACACTGGCCTCCCAGGAACTCCCTTAATGGCCCAAACATATATAATAGGGTGACGTCACAATAACTCCCAGCCGAGTTTCTGTAATGTGCAAGTGGTGTTGCTGAATGATTGTGATCAGATGCGTCTCACCTGGTTGTCGATGGATTGTGCCGACATGCTGACTGTTCATGGGAACGACTGCAGTGGGCTCTTCACAAACGTACGGCCATCTTTAAAACGTTTTTACTGCAGTCTCATCACACATCTAGTCTGTGATGGAAGTCCCCTGTAAATGTCCTTCGCCTCCATTCACCAGAAATGTCATCACAAGTCCCGGTTTGACTTGAACGCTCTTTGTTCATACTGTATTCAGTGAATCGCATGAGCATTCGTCTTCCTGACCATCTAACAACATGCAACGAAACAGACTCTGATCATGATGGGTAACTCTGATCATGATGCTACCACCACCACGCTTCACTGTCAGAATGGTGTTTTCAGTTCTGCTCATTCTAAAAAAGTGTTAATGTGTAAGTGTGCGAAATTAACAAATTAACTAAATAAGCTGTCCGTCTCTGCAGGGGCATCCTGCTGTTCAGGCCTCCCAGGTTGGCCAGTAAGTTTGAGGACAGCGTGATCCTGCACGGAGGCTCGTTTTCCATCACCGGTTTACGGCGCTTTATCAGAGACAACATGTAAGTGTTTCCTCTCTTTTTATTTATGTGGCTTAGTATTACAGTTACAGTGGGGGAAATAAGTATTTGATCCCCTACAGATTTTCTAAGTTTGCCCACTTACAAAGAAATGAAGGGTCTAT
>JAOTRS010000012.1:16062189-16072189 GCA_028565755.1 Dinotopterus cunningtoni | reverse complement strand
ATTCAGAAAAAGAATTCGTTCTGCCATGCAATACTATACCGTGTGTTACAGTGTCACTATTTTTGCTTCTCTAACGCAGATCCCTGTCGAGGACTTTGAGACTCCTCTGAGGACAGCACTAGAACCTCCTTCCATCAGAAGATACCTGTTCTTCAACTCATCTCTGTTTCATTTCATCATGGCCCCAGTAAGAGGACAAACGCAGAAATCACTGATAGAACCAATTAAATGTAAACCAATCAATCAATCAATCAATCAATCAGGACATGTTTAGTGTCCGTTTTGTTGCTTAAATGCACTATATACTTCATACACTTGCTTCGAACAACATTATTAAATTTATATGAAGTATTTTGTAAAGTCAGCAGGGTTGAGGGTTCGAGTCTGGCCTTTGGGTTTGTATGCATGGAGTTTTTTGCGTACTCTGGTTTCCTCCCACAGTCCACAGACATGTCATTTATGCTAACTGGTGCTCCCAAATTGCCCCTAGTGTGTAAGTGTGTGTGCTTGTGCCCTGTGCTTGATTGTAAAGTGTGCACCCTGCCTTGTTCCTTGTTCCCAAGTCCCCTAGGATATGCAGCAGGCTATCTGCAGGTCTGTACAGGATACACAGTATAGAGAATAAGTGAGTGAGGGAGTATTTTGTAAAACAGCACAAGATATCTGTATTTACAAATGGGAGAAAATAAAACTCATTCTGCTTGTCCACGATGCATGCGTTCAGAACATCACAGCATTCGGCTACGCTGTGAAGTTTCGTTCTTTTTATAGATTGCTAAAATTCACACTGTGTCTCAAACCGCATCGGCAAGTCCGTGCAACATTACTGAAGAGCTGAGAGAGAGAGAGATTTGTGGCAAATCTTTTCAGATTTCCATCATATTGCATTCTGAGCAAATAGATAAAAAGAAGGAAAACATCGCGCACCAACAAGCCTGTCTTGGCATGATGGACTAACTTGGGTTTGAATTAGATTTTAGATTGGATTAATTAAAGCTACAGACTTAAAGTTGTCTAGACATACTCTATATACGCACTGCTATGACAAAACACACTTACCTGAATCATAATTAATATACGTGACTCACAGTTCAATTCATATGACTCATAATTCATCCACCTCTGTTCAGGTGGAATTTGCAGACGCGAGGGATGTTCTTTTTTAAGACATTAACACTTTTCAGAAGTACAGTACGTGACTGTTCTCTCTCTCTCTCGCTCTCTCTCAGATTGTGTATGTGGTGCTGTGGTGCGCCTTCTACTCCAGCCTCCACCTTTATCTCAATGAGAGGGTCATGAACCTCTGGGTTCTGTGTCTGTGTGTGAGCCTCATCGTCTTCGTCATCACCATCGCCATCATCCTCGTCTTCCACTACAGCAACAAAGAGGCAGGAAATCAATTCTTATCAAAAGAATTCGCTCCCGGCTTTTCTTCTTCTTCTTTCATTTTTTTTATATCTGTTGGTTGAATAATTAATGAATCATTTAATGAATAGAAAAGCACTTGTGGAGAATTAAAAGATGCTGTAGACATGGTTTTCCATTCCAGTCATGTGGATTGTATAATCATGCATAAACAAGTCACCCTATAACTACACCAAACTCAAAGGCAGTATCGAAGGAAACTTGGTTATAAAGTCATAATAATGAAACAGTGCCGAGCCAATATTATTATACACAGCCTGGACCAATGTGTAAAAATGATTCCTCGTTCACAAGTTGAGTCCTGGAATATGTTCCATCAGGGAAGAAGAAGAACTCCGTAGATGTGAGACTCTGATCATTCGGTACATTCAGGTCATCAGCTGGCTTCATTTTATTGCTGAGTCTAGACCTGAGCAACTGAAGTAGCACCCAGATCATAACACTGTCTCCAGAGGGTCTGTACAGTGGACACAATGCGTTGCTTCATGCGCTTCCCTTCTTACCCTGATCTGGACTCATCAGACCACATGACCTTTTTTCCATTTGCTCCAAAGTCCAATCTTTATGCTCCCTAACAAAAGGCTTTTTTTCTGATTAGTTTCACAAACAAGTGGTTTTCTTACAGACAAACAGCTGTTTAGTCCCAATCCTGAGTTCTCTCTGACTTTCACTATTAAACACAGCTCTGGTTTTTATTGTTAATCTTTTAACCATGCAACTTCAGCATGCAAATGTGTAAGTGTTTTCCATTCATTTCTGATTTCTGACGTTTCATCCACAAAGTTGACGCTTCAGCACTATCCTTTCAGGTTCGGATACAGGTTCGGATGTTTTTAACCCAGTTCCAGTATTTTGGAATGTCATTAGTTTGTATCTTTGCTTGATACAGCCCGATAATGTGCGATTGTGCACCAGCTTGGTGCGGTTGCTCTCTGTTTTTTTTGTTTGTAATACTTTTTCTCTCTTATTTACTTTTACTAAGTTAGTTTTTATACATCATTACAGTCTGCACTTTCAAATCATGCGTTTTGGAAGTGTCCTAATTTCTATTTATAAGCAATTTCCCTCAGGGATTAATAAAGTTCTTTGAATCTTTTTGAATTCTGAAATGGTGACTTTTTTCGGCCATATATAATATTATAACAATATCGGACATGAACATGTGGAGACGGGCTTAACTTGTATTGCAGTGACCATGTGAGCACCGATGTTCATGTTTCTTTGTGCACACACAGATCAACGTGAATACTGACGTGCGTCTGGTGAAGGTGAACGAGCGGCTCATTGGGCACGGTCTGCTCCTGGGCATAGCTGACTGGGTTGAGAAGTGCACTGGAAAAATGCAGGTGAGGTTCAGCCATCAGAGGAAACCTCAGGCTGGAAGTTCTCAGTGGGCTCTGGTGTTTGTTTTGTTTAATAAACTTTAGTTATGGATCTGTTAGGAATAGCATACCAGTTTATTCTAAAACATGATTAGACTAGACCCTTTTGACAAGAGCCATGGACTCTGAATAGAGGAGAATAAACACATACATCTACCCCGTACAGTCCACAGACATGCAGGGATCGGATGTTTCCAAATTGCCCACAATGTGTTATTGGGTGTGTGAGTGTGTGGGTTTGTGCCCTGCAATGGGTTGACATCCCATCCCAGCGCAATAGGCGCTAGGTCCCCCCTGACCCACACAGGTATATTCCAGTCCTAATTGTTTTTCAAGAACTCAATATGCTGATATATGATATTGGAAACTGAGACAGATTTTTCTTTTTTTTATTAATATACAAATTTTTTTATTTTCCTATTTATTACTATTTCATTAGCACCGTTTTTACCTCAATTTCGTTGAACTTGTACAATGACAGTAAAGGAATCTGAATCTGAAAGAGGTTAAATTCCTACTTTACAGTCTGCTCTCTCTCTCTCTCTCTCTCTCTCTCATAGCTATGTTGTGTGTTCTGGGAATTGGGTCCCTGTCTGCAAACCCTGACCGAAACTTTAGCAGAGCTCGACTCGGTCGGAGATGAGATAAAGGTTTGTAGGCCGCTTTTAACCAACAATACACTCTCAGCATGTTCTGTTGTTAAGGTAAAACACAAAAGAGTGTTGGACATACGGTATCAGTCAACGGTTTGGACACAAGTTTGGATTTATTTTCCACAATACTGATAATTTTTTTTCCCCAAAACGATGAAACATCAATCGGATGCTCATGAGAGCATCACCATGATGCTCTCATGAAGACCTTCCCAGGAAAGCAAGACCAAAACCTACCTCTGCTGCAGAGGAGAAGTTCATTTAGAGTCACCATCCTCAGAAATCACCAATTAATGTAACAACAGCACCTCAGATTAGAGCCGTTATGGAGGATTTATAGAGCAGAAGTAGCAGATACATCTCAATATCAACTGTTCAAAGGGGATCATTGCATATTTTGGACGGAAAGACTTTTTACAGACTTATAAAGTGTGTCCAAACTTTTGACTGGCACTATAGTATACACCGTTTTACAAATATATGCACAATTATTTTCTGACATTCCTTATAAATACTTTGAATCCTCACGAGATTGAATCTTTTACATATTACTTTCTAGAACAAACTGAAGAAAAGAATGTCTCACCTCATCGTAGTGGCCGAAGTCCCGCCTCCTGAGTCGGATGCTGAAGAGCCCTCCGAGGAGCCTGATGAAGAGCGCCCCCTGCTGGGAGGGGCGTCGGAGAGACACGCTCCAGCCGAGAAAAGACAAGAAGTTATACTGACCGAAACATTTAATCTGTTACCAGACTTTACCCTCTCGCACCAGGTACGGAGGCACAGAGCCGATCGACGTCTGTACAGTACTCCGGTGACCATGTCGGTTATAAATAACACCGTTGTCATAGCGAGGAGAAATCATTGAATTGCACCAGTGTGTAGGTGAACGTGAGAGATTACCCAACTGCTGCTAAACTATACTTAGCTATTCTATAAATACAGATGCCCTCTACATTGACATGACTTACAGAGGAGCAAATTATAGACTGCGGTACAGTATGGTGCAGGGGTAGCGCCGTTGTGTATCAAGACCAGCATTGCTGCCTCATACTGTGGCTGCAGAGTTCCTGGTTCGATCCTGAGTGTCACCTCCCAAAAAGCGGTGACTCTATGTGTAATGAACACTGTGTATCAATGTGTGTATGACCCTTATAATGGAATAGTACATGATTTGTACACATTGTTGACCTATTTGTGTGTGCTTGTGTGCTCGTAGGAGATTGCAAACCACCTTCTGATGATCTACAGTGCTGTCTATGTGAAGCTGCTGGTATCGGAGAGGCTTCCCAGCTCACGTCGCTCTCTTGATTCAGAAAGGAATCACTGCACAACGGCATCACTATGTCTTTGTCAGTATGTACAGTACAAACTCCTGCAGTAGAGAGAGAGAGAGAGAGAGAGACTCGAACTGGGATAGACTGCCCCCACCGTGCATTTCTGTGCACAAACATGAGCCTGCTGTTCTATACGTGTTCTTTAAATTATTTTTAAGCTGCTTTGTAAAATATAAATATATATCCTTGTTTAAACTGGGGAGTTGTGATGTTCTAACGTGGTACTTACATAAGGGTTGTGTAAGGTAATAGAAAGAGAGAGAGAGTCACTGATGCGTTTTAGAGATTCTGCTCAGGCTGTCAGCATGAATCAGAAAACGAGTCAGTGAATCTGTACAGAACTATGTGTGGTGGGGAAAAAAAAGCTCCTTCTAATTCCGCTGAACATACGACAACAGGGTTTAAAAGAGACCAAGAGAATGTTACGACGTGAAGAGTAAACCTGCACAGTGGAACATTATGCAATGCAAAAAAACAAGGATCAGGAATGTAATAGAACAATACTTGGAGGGAAGTGTTGCGGTGCAACGTGCAAGGAAGGAAGAGAGCACAATGCGATATATAAAACAAAGCAAAGGGGAAAGCACAAGGTTCAAGGACACGCACAGCTTATAACTCGACAGTGCAGGGAGATATAGTGAAAATTAACACAGGACAGAGAGTAATGTTGAAACAGATATGAGAAGGCAGCACAGCGTAGTGCATTATATACTGTAACAGCGCAATGCAATGTTACACAACATAGTATAATGTAATGCAGCACAGGGGAAGAAAGCAGCACAGTGTAATGTAAGCCGTCTCGGAGAAGAAAGCCATGAAATGTAAATGTAACAGCACAGGGGAGGAAGAAGGCACAGTGTGCGGTAACAGAACACAGTGTATGTAATGTTACACAGCACAGGAAATAAGGCAGCACAGTGTAATCTAGCAGACTGGACACAATGGAATGTAGCACATGTAGCACAGCGTAATGTGGACACAGAACAAGCGAATTAGCGGCAAAGTGTAATCCAACATGGCGCAGTGTCTTGTGAACGAGCACAATGTAATATTAACAGCAAAGAGAAGAAGGCTGCACAGTGAACTGTTTTGCACGATAAAGCAATAGGATATACAGTGTGATGTAACAGCACAGGGAGGTAGGCAGCACAGTACAGTGTAAAAAAACAATGTAATGTTACACAGCGCGGGGAAGAAGGCAGCATTGTAATGAGGCACAACACAAAGTAATGAAACACAGCACAGTGTAATATAACAGAACACAGTGTAATAAAACAACATTCAGTAATATAACACAGCACAGTATAATGGAACACAACATAGTGTGATGAAACACAACACAGGGTAACGAAACAGCACAGTGTAATGTAACACAACACAGTGTAATGAAACAGCACAGTGTAATGTTACACAACACAGGGTAATGTTACACTGCACAGGGTAATGAAACACAACACAGGGTAATGTAGCACAGCACAGTATAATGTTACACAACACAGGGTAATGTACCACAGCACAAGGTAATGTTACACAACACAGGGTAATGAAACACAGCACAGTGTAATGTTACACAACACAGTGTAATGTAACACAGCACAGGGTAATGAAACACAGCACAGGATAATGTAGCGCAGCACATTGTAATGAAACACAGCACAGTGTAATGTTACAGAACACAGTGTAATGTAACTCAGCACATTGTAATGAAACACAGCACAGTGCAACAAAACAGCACAGCGTAATGTTACACAACACAGTGTACTGTAACACAGCAGGGTGTAATGTAACACAGCACATTGTAATGAAACAGCACAGTGTAATGAAACACAGCAGTGTGTAATGTTACACAGCACAGGGTAATGTAACACAGCACATTGTAATGAAACAGCACAGTGTAATGAAACACAGCAGGGTGTAATGTAACACAGCACAGTATAATGTTACACAGCACAGGGTAATGCAACACAGCACATTGTAATAAAACAGCGCAGTGTAATGTTACACAACACAGGGTAATGTAACAGCACAGCACAGTGTAATGTTACACAACACAGGGTAATGTAACACAGCACAGTGTAATGTTACACAACACAGGGTAATGTAACACAACACAGGGTAATGTAACACAGCACAGGGTAATGTTACACAACACAGGGTAATGTAACACAGCAGTGTAATGAAACACAGCACAGTGTAATGAAACAGTGCAGTCTAATGTTACACAACAGTGTAATGTTACACAACACATGGTAATGTTACACAACACAGGGTAATGTTACACAACACAGGGTAATGTTACACGACACAGGGTAATGTAACACAACACAGGGTAATGTTACACAACACAGGGTAATATAACATGACACAGGGTAATGAAACAAAGCACAGTGAATAAAGTGGAAAATTGTAATGTAACAGCATAGTGTAATATAACAGAACACAGTGTAATGAAACACTACATTCAGTAATATAACACAGCAGAGTGTAATGTTATGAAACACAGGGTACACAACACTGGGTAATGTAACACAGCACAGTAAATAAGGTGGCAAAGTATACTGAAACAGCACACTGTAATGTCTCACACGCACAGTGCAATGCAACAGGGAACACAGTATAATGTAACAGCATTGTCAGGGGAAAAAAGTGTTGTATGTATCACAGCACAGTCAGGAAGGCTAAACAGCTTAATGCAACACAGCACAGGAACAAGGGCTATGTAAGAATTATGCTGTATCACAATCACATAAACTTCGGTGATCTTTTAGCTCAGGATCTATAAAGAGGCAAATTTACTTATGATCTTGAAATGAAACAAAACATGATTGTAATATTTGGTTGGTTTTTACAAAAAGTCACTAATATGTTATTACACTGCTGTTACCTGATGATACTGATTACACTTCATCAAGTACCACCATTAATATTACCCTAATAATCAGAATAATAACTCAAACGCAATAACGTGTCATGCTTTAAACCAGAACAATTCTGATCTGATCCTAAGGAGAGAGAGGTGATGTAAACCTTCACCAGGTAAACACTTGATCTGATCATCTCGCTCTTGCCGGAATACATATATTCTTTCTTCACATGTCTGCCACATGGAGCTGACATGATGAGTTTCGTGAGGGAAATTATGGTTCCATTCCTAATGAGTAAACTAATGAGAACAACTCTCAAATCGTTTACTTTCATCCACTGTGTCCCTGGTTGAGGAAGTGGCTCAGATCACCTGGGTACTAGAATTAGAAGGTGGGAAAAGTACACAAATCTGATAATCGAGTAAAAGAAGAGATTCCCAGGGCAAATATTACTCAAGTAGAAGTAGAAGTGTAGTTGAGTAAAAGTACAAAAAGTACTCACCCACAAGTGTCAAATCTTATCCAATCAGAAATTATCAGATATTATCCAATGAAATATTGTCCATGCAAACAAAGATTGTGAAACCATTTCATCATACTGTGCTTCAGCCACTAATCCATGCTAATGCCGTTCCAGCGTGACTGCTCAGTGAGTAAATGGATAGTGGCGAAAAAATCTGAGCTGGAAAGACAGAAGCATGTGATGGAGTAGGCAGCGTGAGGCCTGCTTAAACGATCACAAAGATGCTGTGTCTCGTTGGGGGGCTAAACGACCATCTGCGATCTGGCAGACAGTCTGGCCAGCCTAGTTTGTCCAATATAACCACAATTCCAGTTCACTTGCCTTCCCAGTGCTCTCTAATTCTTTTTCCTCATCTCTGAATACAAACCTCGCATCCCAAAACCTATTGAATGAACTAATCCTAAATGAAGTTTCAGAACATTACCTGAACATATTTCGCTCTCAATAAACAGTAGAAATTTTCCCAGAATCTTAAACACATACAGCGTTTTATCGAACATAGTGACAAAGGACAGACTAAGTCTTTAAAAAAAAAAAAAAAAAACAGGTCATTTATAAATAGCAAGCACACGTGAGATGAAGGAGAGAGAACGCCACAAGGAGAAAGAGAAAGAGAGAGAGAGAGGAGGCGAGACAGAGACCTGCACCATGATTCATTCCTGCAGTGGCTTTTTGTTTTTTATTTAAACAGGATTCATACACAATAAAGGCATGTATAGCATCAATCCACAGAATAAAACCTCATAAGCACAGGTACACAAGTCATCAGGGCAGCAGGCTTTTTTCACAAGCCACCTGCCACATTTACGTACAAGCTCAGAGAAATCCGGCATCTTAAGAGTGCAGTAACTATGGGGGGAACCAGACAGTTTTCTACATTTTTTTTTTTAATCAAAATTATCTGTAAAAATACCGGACCAGATTTATATTAGATTAATGCAGAAAAGCATTTTTTTATTTTGTTGGAGTTCTGTATAGATACTAAGAACCCACAACACTGATAACGCTGCACTGGTAGAAGATAGATAAATCATTATAATACAAACAGATCTCCTCTTTAATGCATTTAGATTCAGAGAACCGCTGGTGGGTGAATTTATACACAGCCGAATAATTTGAACTGTTCCCACTGGTTCCATTTCTTAATTAATTTTTTTTTTTTACAGTAGATAAAATAGGTACATCGATACATCTGTAATCACTTGCATTTACATTAAAGCTCTTTATCTAAAAATGGACAGATTTATGAAAAATGATTGCAGAAGAGACCAGGTATAATATTCTTTAAATACTGAAGAGAAACAAACACAAAAAAAAAGAAAAAAGTGTCATGGGTTTGAGAATTCCGACCATTTTTCAGAAACTTCCGTTTGTCCCGGGTTCGACCCCAAAGCATGACGACGATCCCAACAACCAGCCTGGCAGCTCGTATCAACAAATTATACTCAGAGAAAAACTAAAGGAAATATCCACCCTGAAGTGCATTTAATATACAACCGAGTAATCTGATTAGATAAGGGGCATTCCGATATAGAGTGCCGATATAGAGGAGAACAGCACTGGGTGTTCAACTGTAACAATCGTTTGTTTCACTAATTGTTGGTCTCCAGCTAAATGCTATCTTAATTCCTAAAATTCTAAATTAGGGATATGTGTTGAGGGAGTGAGAGGAAAAAAACATACAAAAACAAACAAATACAGTGAAACCTTAGATTGCGAGACACAAACACACTCTTACATGCGATTCTTTTCAAAGGTTAAGTGCAGGTTAATTTGTTTTATTTTTACTTTACAGCAGTGATTCCGTTAGTGTGTCGCT
>JAOTRS010000012.1:15968554-15991094 GCA_028565755.1 Dinotopterus cunningtoni | reverse complement strand
TTCTTTTGATTGTGTAAAGCTGCTTTGCGACAATGACAATTGTTAAAAGCGCTATACAAATAAAATAAAATTGAATTGAATTATATTAAGTTTTCATCCAGAAGTGTTTTATTCCTGTTATACTACTACAGTTTGCTTAAAAAAAAAACTTACTAATTAAAGAGCATTTTAGAGAATAAGTATCTGTACTTTTACTTAACTACATCTCGGCAAGGTGACGCGGTACCCAACGACAGCGCTGTGTAGTATATGAAAAAGGAATTTCGCCACCTGCTGACTATTATGCGTAATTGCGTGACTTAATAAGTTCGGACTTTATTCATTACATATACATTACTGCATGGTGAACTTCTTTATCGCATATCCCTGCTTCTTGTTTGTAGCCGGGGGTCAGAGCACAGGGTCAGCCATTATACGGCAGACAGAGTTAAGGCCCGTGCTCAAGGGCCTAACGGCGGCAACCTGGTGGAGCTGGGGTTCGAACCGCCGACCTTCTGATCAGTAACTCAGAGCCTTAATACAACTAGCCACCACCACCCCCAACAATAATAATAGTGGGAGTGGAGCTGGCTGGTTGCAGAAAGCGACACAATCAGGAAGAGGAGAGAGGAAGAAATCGATTTCATTATTAAAAAGGCTTCTGTGACTTGTATGTATTTTTGGTACTTCAGTTAATTTGAAGGTGAGTTCTTCTGTACTTTTACTCGGTACACAAGTATATGGATGATCTACTTTTCTACTTGAGTAATTTACCTTTTACTCGAGTAATATTTGCGCTAGGGAATCTCTACATTTACTCAAGTACAGGATTTGCATACTTTGCCCACCTCTGCATTTAATGTTATGGAATGTCCATGAAATCTGTATCTGTAGCTATAAACTATCCCGTTCTCTTTTAGTAAATAAGACAAAAACAAACTCCAGCCTGTCAAGTTACTAAGAACTCTGAAAGCAAAATTTCCACATTTCTTCTCAGTATTAAAATAGAGACTCCTTCCATCAATACTAAACATCTTCTAAAAAAAATTATATGAACTCTTATATACAAAAATGTTTATCATAGCATTTATAACAAGCATATGAATATAATTCGATGTACATTATTTGCAGTAATTCATGCTGTGAATAACGCTTTAATGACCAACATATAGCAGTAACGTAAGACATAAAAATAAACACCTCAATCATCACAGTACTGAGTAAATCTACAGTAAATCCCCATCACTCGTGAATATGAGCTCATTCTTAGATAGTCGGAGGCATCTCGGGAACTTTAAGCCTTTAAAACTTTTTAAACCTAATCCTAAAAACTAGCATTTCATCAAGTAAATAACTAAAGTATAAATAAGCATTTTGTAAGTGTGGGGAAAAAAGTAAAAAACATTTTAGCAAGCGTAAAAAATGAAGAAAAAAAAACCTTACAGAAGTGCTTTGATCCTTACACTGGGTCACTATGTTCCATCAGTCAAACACTGTTGGGAAGTTTTTTATTTATTTATTTTTTTAATTGTGGGGAATTAATCTAAGTATTTGTATCGCACTGGACAAACGTATAAGATTAAAAGAAACCAAATATAAAAGAAAAAATATTAACCCCATTTCTAAACATACTGTATTTTACGATTCCTTTAAATGCAACTATCTTGTTCTATAATTTAGCTACATTTAAGCTTTGAACGGGAAAGCTGCAATTACAGACAAATTCAAGATCTTTTCACTTCACACAAGATGTCTTTTTTTTTTTTTGCAATATGAGATAAGAAAATGATCTGTGCTGAGATCAATGCAAGCTCAGAAACAAACCCTCACAAAACACGGCTCCAAAACAGATTATATTTGACTGATGTAGATGGATTTAAAAAAGTGTTTTTCGTTTTACTGATAAAAACAAAAAAAGAAAATCATTCAACCCACAAAGTGTGTCTGATACTGGAATGATAAAAAAAAGGGAAGAAAAGACAGGACTTAGAAATTCACAGATTTGTACACCCTTATCTTTGCATATTCCTCTTAACATCCTTTTCTTACTGTAATTTTGTTTTTAATTTAGTCAGAGCTCATGGAGCGGCTGTTAATGAGTCGAGTTCATTAATGGAGCCCACAAAAATCTGTTTCGATTTTAATTTTAAAAAATCTTAGAAAATTCCCCATAAGCGTGATGTAATTTCATAACGCATTAGCATGCGCACGTCTGTACGGACTCCTGATCTGACATTTTAATACTTTCCTTCTTTTTAAACTTGCACTTCAGACTGATTCCTTTTGATTTCTCTGAATGACAAGAGAGGATTGGGAAACCCTGACCTTTAACACACTGGAACATGAGGGCGAAGCCACGTGAGACGTCCTCCTCTTTCACCAATGAGTCACGTGAAACACTTACTCAGCATGTGCAAATGACAATATCATGGGATAAATATAAAATCTAAAAAAAAAAAAAAAGAGAAGAGCGCTCACGTGATTGGTGGAGTTGCTGATCTGTGGCTTGGGCTTGTACTTCAGGTTGGGTCTCTGGGACCAGAAGAAAGGCATGGAGCCTCGAGTCTGTTAGAGGAGATGGTGAAAGAGAGGAAGCCATGTGAAGTGGAGCATTGATGCACAAACACACACCGTGTGGTTTATTCATTCCTAGGAACCGCTGCACTTTATTTAATATTCGTTCTTTTCCTCATGACGCATCCTAATGACATTCAGCTCATGATCATCACCTGCACTAGCGCCACTTTACTGTTTACATCTCCTTTAATTCCACTCGATTAGTTCAATATGTACGTGTTCTCTGTGCAAAGTCTGTGTCCGTGTCATTTCTGCTGTTTATTATAACCTGCTGCTGAAACAAAGCTATCTGACTCAGAAGATCAATAAAGTTCACTCTCACACACTCAGAGCCTCACTCTCGCTCACTCACATTTGTTCTCACTCATGCTTACTCTCTCTTTTACTCACAGCCTTGCTCACACTCTCACTCGCAATCACGCTCTTTCAATCTCTCTTACTCACTCGTAATCACTCACAATCTCATACTCAATCCCTCCCAGTCACTCTCGATCACACTCCCTCTCCATCACACTCGCTCACTCTTAATCACTCTCTCTCACTCACAGTCACACACACACTCACCCACTCTCTAAATCACACTCACATGCTCACTATCAATCACACTCACTCACTAACATTTAATCACTTTTACTCACTCATCCTCTCTCTCACTCACTCTTAATCTCACACTCTCATTTACTCTCTCTCTCAATCACACACTCACTCACTCTTAATCACACTCGCTTATTCTTAATCACTCTCACTCACTCACACTCTCTCACAATCACACACTCACTCTCTAAATCACACTCACTTGCTCACCATCAATCACACTCACTCACTAACATTTAATCACTCTTACTTACTCATCCTCTCTCACTCACTCAGTCACTCACTCTTAACCTCACTTACTCACTCACTCTTAACCTCACTTACTCACTCACTCTTAATCTCACTCACTCACTCTTAATCTCACTCACTCACTTACTCTTAATCTCACTCACTCACAATCTCACTCACTCACTCTTAATCACTCTCACTCACTCTTAATCTCACTCACTCACTCTTAATCTCACTCACTCTTAATCACTCTCACTCACTCTTAATCACTCTCACTCACTCTTAATCACTCTCACTCACGCTTACTCACTCACTCACTCACTCTTAATCACCCTCACTCACTCTTAATCACTCTCACTCACTCTTAATCTCACTCACTCAATCTTAATCTCACTCACTCTTAATCACTCACTCACTCTTACTCACTCTCACTCACTCTCACTCATGCTTAATCACTCTCACTCACGCTTAATCACTCACTCACTCTTACTCACGCTCACTCACGCTTAATCACTCTCACTCACTCTTAATCACTCACTCACTCTTAATCTCACTCACTCACTTTTAATCTCACTCACTCACTCTTAATCTCACTCACTCACTCTTAATCTCACTCACTCACTCTTAATCTCACTCACTCACTCTTAATCACTCTCACTCACTCACCCTCTCTCAATCACTCACCCTCTCTCTTAATCACATGCATTCACTCTCTCTCAATCAAACTCACTCACTAACACTTCACTCACTCACAATCCCTCTCCCACTCACCTTCTCTCTTAATAACTCTCTTTCTAAATCACTCTCACTCACCCGCCCTCTCCCTCTCTCTCTCAATCGCACTCACTCACTGAATCTCAGTAACTCTCATTCACTCACTCTCAATTACCCTCATTCTGACTCTTACTCACTCACTCACTCTCTGGAGTGCACACAGGTCAGCATGTGCACTTTAACCGGTCTGCAGCTACGCAGCCCCTTATACAGCAAGCTGTGATGCACTGTGTGTTCTGACACATTTCTATCATGACCAGCATTAACCTTTTTGTGCTACAGTAGCTCTTCTGTGAGATCGGACTAGACAAGCTCCCCTTCTCTCCCTGCATCTGTCGCCACGTCACCTAGCTTCAACCACTTTAGGTAGGTAATAACCACTGTCTACTGGGAACATCACACAAGAGCTTGGACCTAATCGTCTAGCCAGCACTATTTAACCCTTGTCAAAGTCACTCAGATCCTTACGCTCGGCCATTTACACTTTACACAGCAGCTGGTTAACTTCTGACCAAGCAGCGCGGTTTATTGTTAAACACTTTGCTTAACAAAAAATCTGTACGAGTGATTGCAGAGGTTCGGAAATCATTAAGTTTTTGGTAGCACAAACAAACTCATTAGGGATGTAGTAGTTTGTTTCTTCAGGCAAGTCGTTAAAATGTCAACGATTAGAAATCGATCAGAGACGATTCCGCTAGACACGATCTCTAGTGTCGTCCTTCATGTCGTAAAAACCTTTTTCTGAAATCATTTTAAAACCACTGCTCTGGTCGTGTCTTGCATTACTCATCGGCCGCCTCCTGAATCATTTCACAGCTGAAACCCTGGTTATGCTGCTCTTTTAACGGCTTGCTAACAAACACTGATTCATCCTGGCTTTTACTGACCTGCACAAAGGAGGCTCTGCTGTTATTGTACAGCACTAGCTGCTCCGTTTCAACGAAGTTAGCAGCGTGTCCTTCTGAGTCGATTCCTAGAACAACGAAAGGGTACGAGGCGATGAAATGTCACGCTCGACACAATAAGGTGTGCATGCTGCGAGACGCAAGCCGGGACACACTGCTTACCTCGGACGTAATAGCGGACACCGGCTCGGAAGCAGCTTCTTCTGGAGATGAGGATCCATTCGAATATCTTGCCGTTAATGCAGCACGGCTTCATCACAATGACTGGTGAGAAGAATTAAGGCTCAAAGAGCAGGACAAAATCTTTGTCTCATTTTCAGTGACCTGTAAATCATTCAAGCATTAAAAAAACTTTTAACTTAAGGCAGAACCCGGTGAGAGACATGTGCAGATGATGATAGATGATCAGGCCGGAGATTAGTATACTGCTGATGCTGAATGGTTGGAACAGATGAGAGGGGAAACGAGGTCGCCGCTGAGGCTGTTACATTTACAGCCAATTTGTAAAAAAAAAAAAAAAAAAAAAAAAAAGTATCTTTAGGCACTTCACAGTGTGTCACAGTAAAAGGATACAGCCATGGATGACAGGAAAGGTGAACTTGTGGAGCTGAAAAGCAGAAATCAATACAGATCTAAAGTCATGGGCTTTACAAAGATGATAATATTGATATTGTATAACAAACAAACTCATTGGGGATGTAGTTTGTTTCTTCAGGCAACTCGTTAAAACGTCAACGATTAGAAATCGATCAGAGACGATTCCGCTAGACACGATCTCTAGTGTCGTCCTTCATGTCGAAAAAACCTTTTTCTGAAATAATTCACAAACTGTTAGATAGATGGCGTTTTAAAAAGTGTTCACATACTGTACAATTATCAATTTATCCCCACTTTAAAAAACTAAACATCTGGAAGTTAAGCTTTAAACGAAAAGTGCTGGTATACAAAAATAATCAACAACAACGATATGTGATGTGATGTCATCTGATGCACACTGACACCACAAAAAAAACGATTTTTTATCCACTTTCCTTTCATTGTTGTGGAAAGTCCATGAAACCTTAAAAGGCCAGTTCCTTCTATCACTTACCTTACAGCAGCTATAAAGAGTCTCTCCCTCACCAGCTTCTCTTTTCCCCTCTCACAAATATTCGGCATGTTATGTAATCGAGAAACCACAAAGTTCTCTGTACTGAAACCTTTACTACTTGTGTTGAAAATAGGAATTTATAAACTTTACCTCAGGCCTGGCACAAAGCGCTGAGGTTAGGCAGATCTTCCATTAACTGTACAGAAATGTTTCATTTATAGTATATTTATTTACGCAGAGCATCGATATTAGGTCGATGTGAAGGAGTTGCTACTATAGAAATGATAACGGATTAGAATAAGTATTAAAGGTAAATAAGGTAAAATTGTAATCATAGTGAGGGCTAAAGTTTAACTCTTTCTAGCCACAAATTTCAAGATGTTTACTTTTTGAAGATGATTTTAAAAAAAAATATTTATTGCTATTTAATTTTTATGTTGCTAATTAAGATCATTGAAGTTAAAATATAGGCTTCCATGCCCATCTAGTGAAACACCGTCCAACACACATAGCTGTGAAAAAATATTTTGCATATTTTTGATTTATATGCTCAAACTAATTTTTATATCACACAAAGATAACCAGAGTAAATACAACTTGCTTGGCCCTATGTGAAAAAGTAAATGCCCCTAAACCTAATAACTGGTTGTGCCAACTTTGGCATCAACAACTGTTAAGTCTTCCACATCGCAGTGGACGAATTTTGTTCCGCTCTTTTTTGTTTTTATTCAGACGCATTGGATTGTTTTCGGGCATCTGAAACCTTAATTTAGCTTTTTTTCGAGCCATTCAGCGGTGGACTGGCTGGTGTGTTTTGGATCATTGTCCTGCTGCATAACCCAAGTGCGCTTGAGCTTGAGGTCACTGATGGCCGGATGTTCTCCTTCAGAATTTTCTGGTGCAGCGCAGATTAGATGGTTCCATCACTTATGGCAAGTGGTCCAGGTCCTGAATCTGCAAAGCAGGTCTCCCCAGACCATCACGCTACCACCACCATGTTTAACTTCTTTTTATGAAACATTTCCTGGCAGATGTAACCTGATGCGCACCTTCAAAAAAAAAGTTAACCTTTTTGTCTCACCCAACCAGAATATTTGCCCTTGGGGGTAATCAAGATGCTTACCTTTAATTAAACATCATTTAACTCTAAATGATGCAGTGAGTAGTTTCTCATTTTTAAACAACCGTATCATGGTAAAGAAAGACTCTGTTTCAAAGGGGTCAAATTATTGTCCTACATCAAGCAAAAAATAAATAAATAAATAAAAGAATGAAGAAAAGAAGACTTTTATTATTATAATCTGGGGTTGCTCAGGTCTAGGTTCAGCAGCAAAAAATTAAGTCAGCTGACGACCTGAATGTACTGAATGACCAGGTTTTTTTCCATCAATCGATTTTTTCTTCCCTGATGGCCAGGATTCATTGGGCTCAAACTGTGAAAGAGTGGTTTAAGGAGCATGAGACATTCAGACCTTAACCCCATTGAGAATCTTTGGGATTTGCCAAGATCTTGGAGAGAAATTAATGCAACTCTAGACGGAAATAAATAATGTTGTGACATTGAAGAAGCTTGACGAAACAATGCCACGCTAAGTGTGGGCTGGGTACTGTACAATGCTTTTCACAATTTTCCCCCTGGTTTTCCAATTTGCACAAGATGCCTGCATGATATTTCACAAATTAGTATTTCTCATCCTCCATATTCACACCTGCCTAAAATAAGAGCAATCTGTGAGTTATGATCCAATACCTCTGGCTGTGCTGTAAAGTCTCTCAGCAGGTTTCCGTTCCACACGAACCTCTGATCAGCCTGTGGAGAGAACAAACAGAGCAGTGAGGACACTGGCGGGACACCGTTTAAGAACAGCTGTACGCATGACTCAGAGTCACAGAGACTCGGATCCAGAGCCTGGGAGCGCGGCGTCCCGGTATGAGTGATATCAGTGCGGGGACACGGCAGAGACAAAGCGAAAGAGGAAAACAACTAGATAGTGGAAGATAATGAGAGAGTGTGCGACAGAGATGTTAAAGTGTTAAAAGTTGCAAAGTCGAGTGTAATTAGGCAAACCACCAGATAATCACACACACCTACAGTCCTATTAGACAATAAACCGCACTGCGAAACCACACACACCTACTGTATAGTTCTACAAGACAATAAACAACTGTATAACCAAACACACACACACACACCACTATAGTATTTATTATAGTTTTATTATTAGACAATAAACCACACTACATAACCACACACAGCTACTGTATAGTTCTACTAGACAATACACAACCGTATAAATGCATGACCACACACACACACAATTCTATTAGACAATACCTATTTGTTATTACACCTATCAGTGCCCCCCTGACCACCCCACCCCCCCACGAGTCCAAGCACACATATAGTTTAAAACTGTCGCTCATGCTGCGTCCCTGTGATTGACAAGGCAAAGAGAGAGTAGCTTTCCCTCTCCCCCAGACAACACAGTCCTGCTGAGTTCGGTCCCTCCCTGGTCTGTGGTCGGTTAGGGGAACTTTATTCGACAAAATTCCTCCTTTTTGACAAAATTCCTCCTGACAGACACCGCTTCCTCTGTGTGGTTACCCTGGTAACGTAAGCACCACGGACACCTGTTGCTGCTACCGTGAACCTTTCACACTTCTGAAAAAACAAACAAACAAAAAAATGAATATGTACTGAAATTAAAACTTATACATTACAAAACATATACTACTAAAATGTACAGTTGTGATCTAGACAATACACAACTACATAGCGGGTTTTAGTATTAAGACTAGAAGTAGGTCAGGGGTAGCTCAGTGGTTAAGGCATTGGACTACAATTCAGAAGGTCCCAGGTTCAAACCCTACAACCACCAAGTTCCCTTGTTGCTCAACCCTCAACTGCTCAGATCTATAATGAGATAAAAATGTAAGTCGCTCTGGATAAGGGCATCTGCAAAACGCCAAAATGTAAAAAAGTACCCCCTTACTGCTTCCACAGCATTTAACCCAGGTGGTGCTAATCATCAGCCCTTGATTAACTGATCATCATCAGATGTGCAGACCTCTACAAAAGCAGGCGCTTTGGCAGAAGCATTCACTGTTTGTCAACACGAGGCAAAAGGGAAAGACGTAATCAATGGAGAGGGAATCGTTCTACAGTGTGAACGATTATTCATGAGTGGAAAGCATTCAAGACTGGTGCTAATCTTCCCATGAGTGGACGTCCTAGCATGTTCACCCCAAGGTCAGATCGTCCAATGCTCGGAGAAATACAAAAACCTCCAAAAGCTACATCTCAGACCCCACTGAGCATGTTAAATGTTAAAGTCCATGACAGTACGGTTTGTTTGGAAGGGTTGCTAAAGGGAAGCGTCTCCTGTCTAAAATAACCGTGGAAGCATGATGACAAATGAGACCAAAGTGAAGTTGTTTGGCCTTAATGCCCAGCGCCATGTGTGGCAAAAAAACAAACAGCAAGGTGATGATTTTTGGTCTAAATTCAGTCATGTACCAAAACAATGATCTGAAGTACATCAGTAAATCTATATCAGAATGGCTTAAAAATAAAAGAATCAAGGTTCTGGAATGGCCTAGTTAAAGTCCAGACCTCAACCCAATGGCCATGCTGTGGTGGGACCTCAGGAGAACTGTGCATAAGTGAATGCAAAAAAATCCTCAATGAACTGAAGCAATGTTGTAAAGATGAATGGTACTACAGGGTATTAGTAACAGGTTTGTCTTTTTGGCTTTTGGCTAGTGATGATTTTACACACACACAAAAAAAGCGGACGGGGGGGCACTAACTTTTTAAATTTGACTGAATCTAACTTGTGAATAAATGGGATTTAACTCATTCACAAGATGGAAGCTGTCATTCAGGATCTTAAAAAAACCCAAAAAGAACATTAGTTCCAGTGCTTTTCTATGCACTTTTACAACAATTCACATTTACACCCAGTACACAAATTACATTTCCAGCTTCACTGTGTTCTCAGGCTGCACTTTTAATGCTGAAAGTCAGTAATTCAGCACAATATTAATATTATATCATATCACACTATTCACAGATGTACCAATTCTTAACCCGGACTCCTGCAAATGAGCTTAAGCCGTCGATTCTGAAACCCGAAAGTGTGCGGGATGGAAGCTTAATGGTGCACGGAGGATGCCATGTCTACAGCAGCGTCTGCAAAGGTTTTTCCACCGTCTTCATCTGAGTCAGCGTGCGTCGCTGATCTGACTTTAATCTGTCTGAGTGTGGAAACCCATGTGTACACTGGAAGCAGATCTGAAACTCTGCACAGACGAAAACCGAGAGCTCGCGAACTGGTAAAACAAAGATTAAAATAGCGATATTTGGTTTACCAACTAGAACCGCCTTCATTTTTCATGGAAGATATCAACATGGTGCTGGAAACATTCCCCAGAGATTTTGGTCCGTAGTGACATGATCACGTCATGCATTGCTGCAGAATCTTCCAGCTTCCAGATTCTGCAGCAACCTCCTGTGCGGATTGAGATCTGGTGACTGTGGAGGCCGTTTGAACTCAGTGAACTCATCATCATGTTCAGAAAACCAGTTTGAGATGATTGTAGCTTTGTGACATGGCGCGCTATCCTGTTGGTCATAAGGGATTGGACATGGTGGGCCTAAAAAGTACTAGGAAAATCATCGCCACACCATTGAACCACCACCATCAGCCTGAAACGCTGATACAAAGCAGGATGGATCCGTGCATTCATCTTGTTTATGTTGCTACCATCCAAATGTCACAGTAGAAAATGAGACTCAGACTCAATCTTCTATCATCCAATTCTGGTGAGTCCATGCAAAGCGTAGCCTCAGTTTCCTGTCCTTGGATGACGAGAGCGGCACCCGGTGTGGTCTTCTTGCTGCTGTAGTCCACTTCGCTTCAAGGTTCGATGTGTTTTTTCATTCAGAGACGCTCTTCATGGTGCGTATCAGCTTGAACTAAAGCTTGGAAATCCCAGTAGGTCCAGTCTGCCATCTTCAAAAGTCACTTAAATGACCTTTCTTTCCCATTCTGATGCTGGGTTTGAACTTCAGCAGATCGTCTTGACCGTGTCTACACGTCTAAAAATGCATTAAGTTGCTGCCATATGATTGGCTGATTAGATATCTGCATTAAGAAGCAGGTGTACCTAATAAATCGGCCAGTAGGTGTATATCAAAAAGGGATATTGAGTCCTTGTATTCGTCTTGCGCCTGTATTTAAAGTAGTGTCGATGATGCAAAGATTGATTTTTGCAATGGAAAACGAAAAGAGAAACAATAGACCAAAAAAAAAGTAGATGAAATGTCACAGTGAGAGGGTTAGATACGTAAATAAAGGAAGATGATTAGATAGTGTTAAGTCAAAAGTGTTTGAGGTTTTGGTGCAGGGTGCAGGGAGACTTCCGCTTGATAACATCGACCACAGAGCAGGCTGCTCCTAAACGCACACAGCACCCCGATAATATCAGTCATGCACATCTCACAGAGGAAGGCCTCTTTGTTTTTCTACTACTGTTTCCACAGCTAATATTGTTTTAGGTATTCTAGTAATAATAATAACAATAATAATAATAATAATAATAATAATGATTATAATAATAATAATAAATCCACTGGTGGTGAAACTCAGCAAATCATCTTGACCATGCTGATTAGATATTTGCATTAAGAAATGATAAAAAACATATAAAACACTATAAAAACAACATATTGAATTAAAATATGACGATTTTAAATGTTTTCAAGAGTTGCTGTACGTCCGTGAATGACCATCCCAGTACAGCCCTGACCTCACTCCAAGACATTTCTACATGTTTGGGCCATTAACGGAGTTCCTGGGAGGCCGGTGTTTCAGACAATATGATCACGGCTCAGGTGTACTGATGGTATTCAACGTTAGGATAAGTGCATTAGTGTATCAGGGGATTATATAGAGAAATGAAGGGAGTTTTTATTCTCAGAAATGTGTTCTGTTATTCTGCACAATCAAAAGTCCCGCTTTGACTCGAATGCCCCTTGTACATACAAACCCTAGACTTGGCCATAAATATTGAATAAATATCTCCTCTCAGGAAACTTTAGAAACTTCACCATATCTGAGACCACGCCTGTTTGTTTTTAATTCTGTGACGAGACAACATTTTCAGCTACGTTGTGAATAAGTTTTAGAAAGAAATGCATGAGTATAATGATAAAGTATAAAAAAAAAAACCAATATATTAAAATAAGAATATATTAAAATTATTCCATAGGACTTGCAAACTTTTGCTTGTTTTTGTTTGCACTCTTCTTTTTCATCTAAGCTCTTAATAACACTTGGTCATGTTTATATGGTTTTGGTTCAGCTTATTTTTGTGAAGTTTTTCTCACCTCTTCATCACTTCATCACTTCCTGTTGGAAAAAAAAAAAAACATTCCTAATCCCATACTTGTGTTTCCCTTTCATTTTTTTAATACAGGTTTCATTTTATTAAGGAGTTAAACGATCCGTCTTGAAGATGCTTAAGATACATCGAGTGTGTGTTTCAACACTGCTTCTTCTGTGACATTCTTTCAACATGAATGAGACACAGACTAACCCAGACTGATAAGAGTGTTTTGCGAATCATGTCAGAACTACAGCAGCGACAAGACGACTCAGAGTCGCTGCTTTGAGTCTTTTATCTCTGTGTTATTATTATATTATCTCTCTAGTTTGTGTGTGTGTGTGTGTGTGTGTGTGTGTGTGTGTGTGTGTGTGTGTGTCTCACTCTCTCGATCAGGCTCATCTCCTGGAAGTCGGGGGAGGTGTTGGCCAGGCGCTGCTGAGTGTGTGTCAGGTCGTAGTTGGTGCAGAAGTAGAAGCCGTCTGTACTCAGGACGTTGTTGATCATGGACAGGAACGTCTTGTTGTCCTGCATCTGTACGAAAGACATGTCATGTTTCGCACTTTGAGATATAAAAAATAAATAAATAAATAAAACAAGTATCGTGATGATTTAAGTCGTCGAGTTCTCATTACGCTAAACTGAAGGCTGGATTTAAACCCCTTACCTTCGAGCTACATTAGCCGAGTCGCGCGGCTCCGGCTAATGTAAAACTGAATTATTAACATTAAGCACGTCTTGGCTCTTGTTTGACTGAGTTCGTGTGGGGTTAACGGGAGATTTGTGTCTATTATATGTATAAATGAAATAAAAAAAAAAAAAAACCTTCCTGTCCCTTTAAAGTTCAGGTTGATAATAAATAATGCACTGTGTGAGCACGGCTGTAACGAGATCTCATCCTCATCGTCCTCACAGATCTTTCCCCCGAGCCCTTCACCTGAGTCGCTGTCTGAAACCCATGACAATGCAGTGAGACACTGTGTGTAAATGATTTGTGAAGGAGTCAAGGTCTCTAACCTGGTTCTCTGTGAGGTGCAAAATGGTCTTCTTGTAGGGTATGAGGTCGAACTCCACGGCCTTCCACACGGCGTGGCCGAACAGGTCACCTACTTTCTTCTTCCTGATGATGACGATGAGGTACATCCCTGCAAGCACAGACCCAGACACGGGAAGGTGACGTGATGTCGTTCATCATCAGACATTATGACGCAAACCAAAGTCGAAGTATCTAGGTTTAGGTGTCAGGGGATTCCCCCCTAGACGCCGAAAACGAGTCTGCTGCATGATGAATGATCAGTACATACATAAATACATACAAGTTCACTCTGACTGCCAGGGGCAAACTGTGGCACTGGGGCAAACATCTTCTGTGACGGATTTACACCATTATCTATCCGGTGGATCACAGACCTGTGTGTGTGTGTGTGTGTGTGTGTGGTATGGTTGTGTGTGACTCACCAGTGTGGTTACTTCATGAAATGAGAAAATAGGGTCAAATAGTGTGAAAGATTAGCTTGCTTAGCATGTTTGCGTAATGTCTCAATATTATTTCTAGTGAGAATAATTTATGTATTATATATTCCATGTTCAGCTTTGAAAGTTCCTTAACCCTAAAACAAACCACGCATTTTTAATTTTTTTTAAGTGTTCAAGTCAAACCGGGACTTCTTATCCCAGTGGATACCATCAAAGTGGAAGGTTTTCCCAGGATGCCAGAGCCATGATCGGACTGCCTGCTTCACGTCGGCCTCCCAGGAACTCCTTTCATACCTCGAACGCGTGGAAATGTCTTGGAGCGACATCGGTTTTTACGCCTTCATTCACCAGAAATTTCATCGAATCCGGTCCCGGTATGACTTGAACGCCCCTTGTAGAGAGAACGGACCGGATCTACAGTATTGAGATTCTAAAGATTGTAAAAATCGAGCCACGGTTTAAAGAAAAAAAGAAAAAAAGGGGGAACATACCGGCCACGAGGCGAATCGTTCCCATGATGCCGCAGATGGGTTTGGTGACTCCTGATGGAGGGATGTTTTTCAAACCTTTGAAAAGAGAAACATGTGTCCAAAAAAAACAGTGCTTTAGTGTGCAGGACGACACATTAGGACAAGACGCACTCCCTGGAATAATAATAATAATAATAATAATAATAATAATGGGACTTTCCATCAATAAAGGAATAAAATACTTGCTGTAACAAAAGCACAGCCGTACAGTATAACACAGCCATGCTGTAAAAGATCACTTTTCCTTTTTATGAAGCAATGAAAAATAAAAACACATCATCCTAGCTAATTATTATAAAAAATTATATATATATTTTTTTAATCACACCTTCACACTTCTTCTATTTCTCTTTTTTGGTCTCGGTTTAGGTTTCGCCGAATTTCGTCTACACAAATAGATCAGCAAGATCTGTTTCCAGTTCTCCGTTCCGTCTTTTCGTTTCCTGTTTGTCGACTCCGTGGGTCCTTACCTGTGAGCGTCATCTCTGTGGAAGCCCTGTCGATGACCAGCACGTCATTAGCTCCATCGTCACAGGCCTCGATGTAAAACTTATCAGGGGTCACGTGCCTGGAGGAAGATGGAGAGAAAGAGAGAGAGAAAGAGAGAGAGAGAGAGGGAGAGAGAGGGTTAGTCTGTGGATAAGGTGTTGGAAACGGCAATCAGGTTGGAGCGTGAAAATAAATCTCTAACTTAATACAGAGAGATTTTCTCGTTCACATTAGATGCTGGTTAGATTTAATCTCATTTCTATCAGCATGGTTCGTCTGAGCGCTTTAGAAAAAACAACAAAAAAATTAAATTAATTTGGATTTTCCGTACGGTTTATGATGTGTTAGAAATCAAACAGATTGCAGAAATAAACTTTTGTTATTTAGATTTTTTTTTTAATGAAATTATGCAATGGAGAGCTCTGTTTTTTTAATTTTTTAATTTTTTTTATTTTGCACACACTACTCTTTCGGTGGCATTTTCTGGATGATTTTTTTCTCCTACAAGTTCTTTCAAAGAAGGCTGGAGTTCACTGCAGCTTCTGCAGCAGTCTGTAACGAAAGCTTCCCTCCTTGCAGGAGTGCTGAGCAACAGATTTAGTGTGCGCTTAAATTTGCTGCTAACCACAAACAGCAGTGTAAGCATGAAGCATCAGCATCAGGCCACAGGAAAAAAAAAAAAGGAAAAAAAAAACCCAGAAGGCAATCGGTTCATGCTTTTCTGGGCTTGGAGTTGAGCCACGCGATTACGCCGCGCTCGGAGAAAGAGCTACGGCTAAAGGATTGCACAATAAATTCAAAATAACAGCAGGTATGAAGGAATACAGGGAGGCGAAAGCATAAACTGCCTTTATTGTGAGTAAAATGCAGGCGTCAGCTGATCTTGTTGCATCACTGATCCGTTTCTGTGTCTTCAGAACCAATGTGTTCACTGACTGATACAATTAAAGAGACTTAAAAGGAAAGGATTTGAGACTTAAGATCAATACTACATTCCTTACTAGGACTTCAAACTACTAAAAAGAGCTTGTTCTTTCCAGAAACTCAACAAACGAGCCAGGGTGGTTTAAACTAAAAAATTTGTGATGCTGAATTCTTGAAATTTGATCAGATCTGATATTAGTTTTAGGGGGGAAAAAATACACTTAAGTGGGAAACTCTGCAAGGAAAGTTCAGGTTTAAACATTTGAAAACATTTCTGGTGACGATTTATGTTGTTTTCTCTTATTATAACTATTATAGCAGCTTGTCTCAAATAAACTTCAGTGTCAGAAATTAATATTAGAGATCCATCTCTGACTGACATCGGAGACAATGTTAAACGATGCATTTATGCAATGGAGTCCCTGTTTACAGTAAATACAAGGATGTTCAAGTCAAACCGGAACTTTTGAACAGAATAACAGAACACAGTTATAAGAGTTAAAGATCTCATCCCAGTGTTTCACTAGTGCTCGGATACCATCGAGATATCTCGGTACGCTGGAGCCATGATCAGAAGCACTAGCCTCCCAGGAACTCCTTTAATGGTCCAGAAATGGCTTAAAATTTCTGGTTTTTGAAGTCAAAACTGTACGAGGGATGTAGAAATAACTCCTGTCTCTTCCGACAAGTCGATTTTCAAAGGATCAGGCGCTTCACTCATTGAATGTTTACAGGAACGACTGACGCGATGCTCCGAGCCACCTCGCGACCATGAGATCATCATTCACAGACATACATACGTACGGTGGCTCAGAAGTGCAAAACAAAATAAAAAAAACAAAAACAAAATAACAAATTCAAAAACAAAATAACAAAACCAAATACAATATAACAAATAAGAAAACACAACGACATATCCAGAAACAAAATACCAAATGAAAAAGCACAACAATTCAGTCAACCCGGAAAAGGGTAGGTATAGTTCGCAAATTAAATTCTTATCGCTGATTGGATGAGACATCTGTCACTCAAGACATACAAGAAATACTATCAAGTGAAGTCAGAATTATTTTTAAAGCACATTTAACACAACTTAGTTGACCAAAGTGCTGTATAATCCTTAAACACTAAAATTAATCCTTAAATGAAAATACATCTAAATGTCTGTGTGGCTGCAGTACTTCTTGTGTATTTTGAGTGACAGATATCTTGTCCAATCAGTGGTAAGAATCAACAAGCCAAAAAAGGTAGGTGTGGTTTGCAAATTACATTCTTACCGCTATTGTACAACTGAGTGACAGATGTCTCATCCAATCAGTGATAATTTCATTCGCAAACTATACCTACCCTTTCCAGTTTGACTGAATTGTCGTTGTGTTTTCTCATTTGGTATTTTAAATCTGGATATGTCGTTGTGTTTTCTGATTTGTTATATTGTTTTCGGTTTTGTTGTTTTTGGTTATGTTATTTAGTTTTTGAATTTTTTATTTTTATTTTTTGAATTTGTTATTTTGTTTTTGAATTTGTTATTTTGTTTTCAGTTTTGTTATTTTGTTTTTTTAATTTGTTATTGTTTTTCGGTTTTGTTATTTTGTTTTGCACTTCTCGGCCACCGTACACACGGCCTTTTTTAAAACGTTCGCACCCATCAAATATTTTACTGTGCTTGGAGTCTTCCGTAAAAGTCAATCGCTTTTTCACCTTCATTTACCAGAAATTTCATCACGAGTCCCGGTTTGACTTGAACACCGATAAAATGGACGACATATCAGTCTTAAATAAACGAGATGTTGTGAATGTTGACCGTTTCCTGTGATATAAGACACATGAACGCTTTAAGACATGCTGTCATTGGAAAATAACTGCCTTTAGATGATGATGATGATGATGATGATGACATCCCCTTGTCGTTGATTATTTTTCCATATCAGCACACCCAAGTGTTTTATCGACTTTAGTAAATGATGTATAGTAGTGCAACATATTATAATATATGTGTCTGTTTTAATATATATGTAGTATATAAATACACAGAAGTAATAAGGCATAAGGAATATATATTTTTTAAATAAATGAGGAATGTGTCAGACATGATCAATCACACTGGATTTCTGGGTTTTATAATCAATCCACAGAGCATTTCAGCTCAATCAAGCCTTCAAATAATAATAAAAATCGTATAAGAACCAAAAGCCAAACAAACACTTATCAGTGTGTGAAGAAGACTTGTTGTTAATCTTGTATGATGTAAATAGCCAGAGCTGTCAAAACAGCAGCCAGTCACTATGAATGGCTCAGCATTAAACCTGACCCACAGCGCCCACATTAACGCGGGAAAACACTTCCTGTACAGAACAAACCAGCACAAAACTATTTTCAAACGCCCATTACAGACAGTTCGGACACACTCTCGGACTTTACAAGTAATAAACACATCGAAACTTACAGGTTAAACCTCTCGTAGGCAGTCGCCATCTTTACTTCCGGGATCAGACTGGCTTCCCGTGACGCAGAGCGTGACGTCACACGGAAGAGCCGCTTCACTTCCTGACTTTCCTTTATGCTCTTAGAGATTTTCCTGCCCCCAAAACAGCCCCAAACACACACCAATGTATAGACACAGGTCAAAAATCACACTACTGCTTTCTCATAAATAATAGAGTCTTATATTAAACATTATAAAACCTTGGTTCAAATTGTAGCACAATAAAAAAAAAGAGGGAGTGTCATTAATATGGTAGAAAATGACAAGTCACACTACAGTATAACAATGCTTTGTTCTTTTATACATTCATTCAACTCGAATAAAATGATAAATAAGACTGTCCTAAGGCGAGGCGAGAGTCCGTGTGAGAATACACTCGAAACGGCGGTCTAATGGTTAGCGTTGTCACCTTGCACCACCAGGGTCTGGGTTCGAGTCCCATCTTGTGGTCTGTGCTCATGTTCTCTACATGCTTGGTGGATTTCCTCCCACAGTCCAAAGATTAGGCTAATTCGCGTCCCCAAGCCACCTGTGGTGTGTGAGTGTGCCCTGTGATGGACTGGGACCCTGTCCAGGGTGTGTCTCCTGGGATAGGCTCCATTCCCCCCAGAGACCCTGTATACAGGATAAAGCAGTATAGACGATGAGTGAGTGAGTGGGTCGCCATTCTGCACACACATGGGGAGTTAACTTTGGCTAATCAGCGTATATGTTTAAAGGATTTAAAGACACCAGACGAAGCCAAATATATGGGAAATCATATACATATTCCGGAATTAAAGTATCAAAACTCTAAAAAGGATAAAGTTCCCTGAATGCAAGTGACTCAAATGCAAATGCTGCTGTAAGGTTTTGTAATATGATGTGAACTTTCCATGCCTCTATGCCCATAAAACAACCACCTCATTGAGTCTTCCTGATTCCTTATATGGTAATACATCCTATAGCACATGTTCAGACGAATATACATACAAACAGGTCATGTCCGATGGAACCCTTTTGTCTAACCAAAAAATACTAAAGTGTCTCATATCATCTCCGGATGTCTTTATGACTTACATGTCAATGACTGTTTCTTTTGATGTAACGGGATGTACGTAATACAGGGCGCCTGTTTAAAAGCTTAGATATGCTGAAGACACATCATGCGTGCGTGTGTGTTCATCCCTCTCACAGTTCGGGCGTGTATCAAGGTTCACCGGATGCACGCATCAAGAAATAATACTTCTTCTTTTAATTAATCTTAAAACCTAACAGTTTGGACACTCTTCCTAAACCTAAGATTAGAGCTTATTATAACAATGAAGGAGGGATAAATCTGGAATGAGACGTCCACACACTCCTGTCCATTCAGTGTAGTTGCTTAAAGCTGATTTCTCAGCTGAGTTAAAACACAGACTATTTGCAGATGATTAAAACTAGTTAACATGGGGACATTCTCATTGACAGATAAATTAATCCCTCAGGTTCCACTCTCAAAGCAAAGGTAATATTTCATCATTTGAAATTGACGGACGTTACTGGGACACGCCAAGGTGCAGGAGTTAATTAATTTCTAAAAGGCAGATGCAAAGATGGCAATTATCCCTTTAGAGAGTAGAGAGAGAGGAAGTGTCAGTGCTAACAATTTTTTTCTCTAAGATTAGAAACACCAGAGGACCCATTACTGAGACTTGAGGGATTATCAGTCATGTAATACTATTTATAACAATATTTAACACACAATATTGTTATGAGTGACACTTTGCTTAAAATATTGGTTAAAACAAGAGACCCACACAATCCAGCAATTTATTTTGGATGCATTTTGATGCATTTAAGGAACAAAAATGGAAATGAAGTTCAATGAGGAAAAATGATAGACAAATCAATATTTTATCAATAATTTAGCTTTAAATAAACATTAGGGTTGATGATATTAGCTTAAAAAGTATGAGGGGTGTTCGAGTCAAAAGGACTTCTGAATAACAGAACACAGTTATTTCTCTATATAGTCCCCTGCTACACTAATGCACTTATCCCAAGGTTTCACTAGTTTAGGGTAGAAGGTTTTCTCAGTACGCTAGAGCCATGATCAGAATGCCTGCATCACATCAGAAACGCTGGACTCCCAGGAACTCCTTTAATGGTGCAAACATGTGGCAATGGCTTGAAGCGAGGTCAGGACTAAACTGGGGATGTGGTGGTACCTCTCAGCCGAAACATGCAAGTGGTGTTGGTGAATAATTGTGTGTACAGTTCCGATAGATGGATGCATCTCTTCCAAAAGTTGGTGACAAGTGACCAATGATTTTTAAAGATCTGGCATTTCACTTGCTGAATGTTCACGATAACAAGTGCAGTCTGCTGCGAGCCACCTCAGCTAGGATCGTCATTCTTCTTTAAAACGTTTGCACCATAAAAATGTTTTACTGCAGCTAAGAGTTTCATCGCCATACTGTGCTTGAACAAAGTGCCACGGAAACGTTAAAGCTTTAATGTACCTTGATATTAAACTACAGGTTTCTGAAACTATACTGGAGCACTGTTCTTCCAAAAATGTTTCCTTATCTTCTGTTTTAAGAATCGGTGAGTACGATGGCTGAAGTGTGTAATTCACATTATTATCATCCTCACCAAACCATTCAGTAAGCCCTTGTTTCCTATGGATGGGTCGTGGAGTCATCCTGTAAGGAACCACGCCTATGCCAATAGAAAAGTTTCATTTCCTTTTAGTTGATCCCATTGAGGGGTCACCATGGCGGACCATCCGATCCACACACACAATTTGGCTTAGCTTTTACACTGAATGCCCTTCCTGACACAACCCTACCATTTTATCCAGGATTGGGACTGGGACTGCTGAGGTTTGGGTGGGAATCAAACCCTGGGCATTCCACATGGCAGGTGAGACACCTACCACTGAGCCACCAATGCCTTGAAAAGTTTCTTTTTTTTTTTTTTTAAGTTTACAAAACACAAACAATTATAATATTCACATAGAAAAAAGTGTTACTATGTATCACAAGGTCTGAGAAAAGAGCTAGTTATTATATATTATGTTGTATTTACTTACTGTCCCAGTTTGCTTAATAAAATTCCTGATTGTAACAATGTCCAAAATAAGTAGCATGTGAGTTATTATGTATTCGCCCAAGACTAAGGAAAAGCTATATTTGTCGAAAAGGAAAAACACACTTCCCTTTATAATATGTGTGGAAATCCATTATGAGCGGTCTGTGTGTAGTTTGTACACTGTATTGCACATGGGGAAACTCCAGCGCTTAAGGTGTTGCATTGTGGTCTCACCGAACACAACCCTGGATTTAATGCTTTAGTAGATACACGGCCCCCTACAGGTACAGAGTCATGTGTGACGCTGTGAATTTATTTAAATATATAGTGTATGTACATTTACAGTATGAGCTTGAAAACTGTTCGTGTATGGTGAAATTTGAAAGCAGGTAGGATCATTAAAAGTAATTCATATGGATGAAAAAAAAAGAGAGTGTGAACATTCCACAGGGTTAAGTAAGGTGAAAATACAAGTATTAGTAATAGCATAGACTTCATTCTACCAGTGCTTATAAGCTGGTAGTATGTAATCTACTATACAGACAGGATTTTTTGGTATTTATTTGGTGCTGGTGGGGATTTACACAGGTCTCAAGCTTGAGTGAGTCGGAAATAGTAAATCAATTCTGGTAGATTTGGGAGGTCATTCTTTGAATATTACACCTTCTTCATTTACTCATCAGATAAATATAAAGCGTTGCATCCTTATCTATGCTTATTTTCAAGCATGCATTGCTTTTCAACTCATATGTTCCATGATAGGGGAAATTAAAAATAAGAGAGGGGCTTGCCTGTGCAGAACAGGTCAAAAAGGTATACAGATATGAGTAAGCACAGAAACACTCCTCCACACACTCAGGCTTTCAAGTGGGGAGTTTCGCATAGCTTCCTCCACTACTCAGGTAACTTCTCCACCTGGTTGAAACCAAGTGTGATAAACGGGGCAGGGACGGGAAATCACCACGTGCATACTCTCTCTCTCTCTCACACACACACACACACACACACACACACACACACACACAACCACCCTCATACAGACAAACAG
>JAOTRS010000012.1:15911353-15922733 GCA_028565755.1 Dinotopterus cunningtoni | reverse complement strand
GTCTTCTCATCAGCAGTTTGGGCTCCAGAGACAGCCGTCACGCGTCTTCCTCGGATACGGTTCTGACAGTGAGCCGCGAACATCCATCGCGGTCACGTGACCACGCCGAAGACGAAGACGTCACCGCCCATCAAAGAGCGGCACCCAAACCCACATGAACAGAGATAGACTGGAACAAACACAGTGTTTATTTGAAAGCTGATTCTGTTCCGCGCGCTTTCTTTATGCGACGGCCAGGTTTGATACTTAAAAAAAAAAAAAAAAAAAAAATTACGTTTGAAGCATTTAGGTGTTTTCCTGAATGAGTGGCTTTTTCTAGTAAGGTTGTCGCATCTTGCATAAAAAAAAAAAAAAAAACAGGTGGAAGGAAACCGCAAGCAGGTGGATGGAAACCACATCTTGGTCTTTACCACATAAGTGAGAGTAATCAAAGGGAGGAAATATTGCAAGAAAGAGAAAAGGGAATTTTATTACTCTTGTTCATTGCCATGCTCTATAAGCGAGAGTGATGCCTTTACTTTCTCTCTCTCACACAAACACGCAGTAATCACAGTGACACTCCTAGCCAGAAAATCCACACCAGAGACCACAGCCATGCTCTCTCTCTCTTGTTCTCTGCTAGAACCAAGCTTCAAGAGAATTCACAAGTTCACAAGTAGATAAGGTTAACACGAAACAGAAAAGCGAAAGCACGCTCCTTTCTCCTTAAACTTTCCACCCAAAAAGATTAACATCTGCGTTTATTCTAAGAATTGAGAATTTAATCTCATAAGTGGCATTGTACAGTGCTGTCTACAATTATTGGCACCCTATTGTATTGTAAAGAAGTATACAATGTACAGGTGAAGTATACAGTAGTAGTGTCCAAAAGTATTAAGATAACATATTCCATCTAGCATTTATTCCACATGGATATAGTACATTATTGTGCAGTGAAATTCTTTATTCTTTTCATGCACAAGCTTTTTGTTTGCAGGCTGGGGTCAAAGTGCCGGGTCAGCTATTAGACAGCACCCCTGGATCAGACTTGGGTTAAGGCAACAAATAACAACCTACAGGTAGTGGAGCTACTGTAGAGTTTGAACCACCCAACATTCTGAACAGTTTGTACTTTAACCTTAACACACTGAGCCAACAGCACATCATTTCTGGCCCAACCAGCGACCTTGGCATTATTAACATCATGCGCTAACCAGCTGAGCTAACCAGCCAAGACAATCCTTCATGTGTGTGATGTTACGGATGAATTCAAGTCTATCTGGCTGAAGAGTTGTGCTAAATAACTGAAAAATTGGCTGTGTGAGAATGGTATTCAACATTCTGGATCCATGGCCTGGGTCATCTCCAGACCCAAACCCAATGGAAAACTGTTAGAGAACGAGGAAGAATGCAGGAACGGTCAAGAAACCGTCTTCCATACAAGATCAGACGTCTTTTTGTCTCTACAGTATGCCCAGCCGGATCCAGCAGGTTTTGAAGAATAGAGGACTTCATACTAAATATTGATTGTGGTATAGCAGTTTAATTGCATCAAATAACAAATGAATCTGATTATCTTGACAGTGATTATTTTATAACGTCGAGACCGTCATTAAAACATTGAATTTCACTTTTCTTTCAATACTTGGAGACAAACACCAAGTGTGGCTTGTGGCTTCATCTCACACTGAAAAAACAATGAAAAAAGTCCAACGTTTAATTGAAATGAATTGATTCAGAGACAAAGCAAATCCCTCAGCAAGAAAGATACTTTAAACAAAGAAATAAATTGAAGTTCCCTGTTGTTTTTTATTTTTTTCCCCAGTGTGAGATTATGCTCCTTGTGGATTTTGTCTAATTTTTACAAGGGGTACCAATAATTATGAACAGCATTATAAAATACAATAATTTATTTTTCCCCCCAGTGTGAGATTATGCTCCTTGTGGATTTTATAGAATCTTTACAAGGGGTGCCAATAATTATGATCAAAATTATAAAATACAATAATTAATTTGTTTCCCTATTGTGTGATGATGCTCCTTGTGGATTTTGTCTAATTTTTACAAGGGGTGCCAATAATTATGAACAGCATTATAAAATACAATAATTTATTTTTTCCCCATGCCTTTCTACATGATGATGTAAGCACTCAGGTCAAGTCAACTCCTATTAAAAATAAATAAATAAAAACCTCACCAGATTGGAGGCTCCTCGAACCGTCTCTGGGTTGAGCATGACTATCTCCGTGGTAACGTGGCCCTCCACCGCCTCCGTCATCTGCTCCACGGTGCAGTTGATTGACGGGTCTTTTATCTTGAACCAGTTGTCGGCGTACCAGCCGATCAGGAACCAGACGTACTTCTTCCCGTACAGCTTCTCCTTATAGACCTGCGGCCCGGAGCAGATTATCAACTCAGAAAAACAAGTCCTTACAGAGAAACCATTAATCACGGCGGAGTAAAGCGTTACAGTACATACTGACCTCGCAGAAGACTTTCCGGGCCTCAGTCTCATAAAACAGACCCACGATGATGCGAGCGTCCTGCCGCTGTAGCACGAGAAAGAGAGTCATGTAGAGAACGTAAAGCACTGCTACTGTAAGTGTGATCGAGAGGAAAGGGAATAAGAAGGAAGAGGCGAGACATGATGTCTGGACTGTCTAAATGCATCGGGATATGTACATGAACTTCATGAAAAAAGTGTTAGCATAAGGGCCAGTGTGTGTCTGCGAGACGCCGCAGTAATGCTCGTGCGTGGTGAAACCCCAGGCCGCACGCTGCGCCTTCACTTCGAGTTATAGTTGTGCTACATTCCAGGTTACCATGGTATCTCAAATAAGAGCCAATTAATCTTCTGTACAAAAACTAGGTCAGCCGAACGAGCTGCCATCATGTGGGCAGAGAGAGAGAGAGAGAGAGAGAGAGAGAGAGAGAGAGAAAGACAGCGAAAGAGAGAGAGATGGACAGATAGAAAGGAGAGAGAGGGACAGACATAGGCAAAGAGATAGAGACAGAAAGAGAGAGAGATGGACAGATAAAAAGGAGAGAGAGGGACAGACATAGGCAGAGATAGGGACAGAAAGAGAGAGAGATGGACAGATAAAAAGGAGAGAGAGGGACAGACATAGGCAAAGAGATAGGGACAGAAAGAGAGAGAGAGACAGAGAAAGAGACAGAGAGATAGACAGACAGAGGGAGAGAGAAGGAGAAAGATAGACAGACTGAGGGAGAGAGAAAAAAAGATATGGACAGATAGAGGGAGAGAGAGACAAAGAGGGACAGGCAGAGGGAAAGAGATAGAGAGACTGAGAAAGATAGAAAGAGAGATAAACAGACAGAGAGAGAGAAAGATAGAGAGAAAAGAGAAAGATGGACAGGTGGAGGGAGAGAGAAAGAGACAAAGGGCAAGAATAAGGGACAGACAGATGGTTGGGGCAGAGAGAGAGAGATATGGATATAGATGGACAGAGAGAGATGAAGAGAGAGAGAGAAAGATGGACAAAGAGAGAGACAGACTGATGCTCAGAGATGAGAGAGGGCGAGAGAGAGAGAGAGAGAGAGAGAGAGAAAGGAGACTCTAAAGAGACTGAAGAGTAGAATACGATCAGATTCATGTTCTAATTTATAAAGTATTGTCTCCCGAATGAACACCCCCCCCTCCCCACACCTGCAAACGCACACTATGGTGTTTCTCCAGGAACACGGATGATTACTTTAGTCATGACAAGGTAGTCCTACTGCATCTCTGCGGGGACTGTGAGTGTGTGTGTGTGTGTGTGTGTGTGTGTGTTGATGAACATTGTGCCTTCCACGTGGGTGTTTTTATGTGCACACACTTCAGATTTATGTTTACATAATACAAAGTATCTGCAGCATGACCTTTCACCTTCAACTTTTGATAAAGGCTTCTGCTAAATATGTAAGAAAATATAAATCAGTTTCAGGAGGGCACTTCTAACTTCTACTGATTGCGTGTACATCCGTGTGTTTGTGTACGGTGTTGTGCGCTTTAAAGGTGTGTGTAGGTGTTGTGTGGAGGAGAAAGTGAGGAGCAGTAAAGGAGACGCGGTGGCACCTTAAGGTTCTTGACAGCCACAGCAGGGTCGGTGAGGAAACTCTGCCTCACGCTGATCTCGATTCCGGCTTCCTTCACTCTCTGCTCCAGATCGTCCAGCGTCTGGAGGGAGGGAGCGAGAGAGGAGGAAGAAAAACGGGGAAAAAAAGAGAAAGGATGGGAAGAAAGGAGAAGGATAAGTAGGTGGGCATACAATCTATATTTTTTAAAAATCATACAATATAAAAAGATGTCAGTGAAGATTCTTAGTCATCCAGGTGAGGGTATCTGGGAGTCGACTCATGACAACTAAACTTATTTTTCATTAGGTACAAACATTTCACTGCTCATTTAAGCAGCTTCTTCAGTCTGAGTGAAGTTCCACAAGAAACCATTACTCCTTTGAGATTACATCACTCAGCACCAGCATCCCCACCACTGACTGGAACAGGAGGACACCAGCCTCAACACTAGAAGCAGTCTCAAGTTCTCCTGGACTTGTGTGTTATCAACACCTACTTAATTTACAGACAGACACAAACATGGCTGCGCCAAGGGCTCCCCGGTGCCGCCTATTGTGGCCAACCTGTACATAGAGGGAGTGAAAAAAGAAAGGACTCAACTTCTTCCTCTGGCCTTCTCAGACCAATTGGTCCAGATATGCAGACGACACCTGGGTGAAGATAAAGATTCAGGAAATACAGGCCTTCACATGAAATATCAACACAATAGACATGAATATCAAGTTTGCCATGGAAGATACCAAGGACAACATGGTGGGCTTCCTGGATTGTGCAGTTCTCATATGGGAAACTAAAATAAGAAGTCTACAGCAAAGCCACATTTACAAACCAATACTTGCTGTTTGACTCCCACTGCCCACTGCTACACAAATTAGGTGTCATCAGGACGCTGCACCACATCCCCACCTCTGTTTTATGCTAAAAAGCAAGCATCTGAAGACAGCTCTCAAGGCTTGGCGATATCCTAAGTGAGCCTTACGATAGCTTCCAGATCCAACAGAAAGACGACAGGAAATTGATGCCCAGAAACAAAAAAATAAGTTGGCTAAAATGCCTGAGAAGCTTCTTCTTATTATTATTTTGGCTACTCTCTTTAGGGGTCACCACAGCGGACCATTTGTCTCCATCTTACTCAGTCTACCACATCTTCCCTTGTCACTCCTACATCCTGAATGTCCTCTTTCACCACATCCATAAATCTCCTCTTAGGCCTTCCTCTTCTCCTCCTGCCTGGCAGCTCCATCTCTAACATTCTCCTTCTGAGATACCCCTCATCCCTCCACTGCATATGTCCAAACCATCTTAATGCATCTTCAGCTCTGCCACCTCCAGCTCTGCTTCATGTCTTTTTGCCAACCGTACAACATTGCAGGTCATGAAATTGTCCAAAAAGGATTTTCGGTAAACCTTACATACCAGTTCACTAAACCCACCAACACACTAAAGACATAGAAGACCCCGAAGACCTGACACCGAAACCTAGGAAGAGCAATATATTATACAAAGTAAAGTCCGGTGATCAGAGCTCTAACTTAAGGAGACAAAACAACCTCTAAATTGGAGGATGTACTAGCTCTGAAAGAGCAACAACTCAGGACCCGAATCAGCAGCGTACCTTCATCTGAAGGACAAAGGACACACATTTGAGGATGATAATGTAGGACAGAGAGGATAAAGATGGTTCAAGACAGGAATAAATGAAAAATCCGTCTCTCACCAGAGCTGGACATCCTAGGCACATCATGTCTTCTATTTTTCATGCTGCCCTTTCATACATCCCCAAGAACAGCAAGACCTCTTCACAGGTCCACAAAAAAGCCAGTCCTAAGGACCCTCCCTACTCTCTCTGGTCATTACATCTTAACGACTCTCCCTAATCCCTCTCTATTGCTGATTCCTTCTAACAACTCTTCCTCCCCATACTGTCTAATGACTCTCCCTTATACTTTCATCTCCTTCATTGTCCACCTAACGAGGCTTTTCCGGCAGGGGAGGATACTTGACCCTGGAGGGAACAAACATGAAGAACTTCCCAACTTCCCTCAGTCTGAAGAAGCTACTTGGATGTGGAGGCAAACGTTTCTACCTGACAAAAAAGAAGTCCAGCTGACATGAGAGGCAGAAAGACGGAAAGTGGGAAGTCAAAGAGCTGTCTGGGATGAGAGGAAAAAAAAGAGGAAGCAATAGAGAGCAAATGATAGAAGGAGGAAAAATTGAGAGAGAAAAGTGCAGGCACTAGGAACATATAAGTTAAGAAAGAAATAAGTTAAGGAGAGATGGAGAGAAAGTTGGGGAAATTAAAAGAGAGATACAGACAGCAGAAAAGAAAAATAAAAAAGGAAATGAATGGTGGTGTTTGACGTACAGAGGTAATGAGACAGGTTTATGATGGAACGATGGAAAGAGGAAAGAGAGAGCGCAGGTTTTATTTCTTGAACTGTGAGTTATTTCCTGTTTACGGCTTTGACGGCGTCGATGAAGCGGTTGTGATAAATGTGATTTATTTCCGTCTCGCTGATGTGTGCGAGACGCGTTATCGATGTGGACTGTAAATAAAATGCACGTGACTTACGGAGGTGAAGACCTCAGTGGTCTGCTGGATGGTGGCGATCTTGGTCCACTTCCACTTCTGGAAGAGCTGCACGCGCGTGGGGTTGTGCAGCGTGGCGGACGGGTGCGTGCGGAAGAAGGTGGGGAAGCGCTGGCGGTTGGACAGAGCCGGAGAGCTGGAGCCGTACGAGAGCTGCGGCACGGAAAAAGGAGGAAAGGAAAAACGTTAAAATGCAGCGCACAGTGAGCTTGCTGAAAACTTTAACGATGACCGTAAAAACCTGAGATAAGGAATGAGCTGGAGAGGGAAATGTAAACAGGAAGGAAATGAAGTGTGGGATTAGAGCTTTCTAATTAAACTAGGCTACAGAGCCTCGATGCTTTGACTCATTGAGCTCATTTCATCCCATCCTATTATTTCAAAATGGCTTTGTGTTTTTTTTATTGCTAATGCCGCTACCTTGTTAGCACTTCAATGAATTCTCATCAAGAGACAGGGGTCTGATGAGTATAAACGTGGACAATGCTTTTTTTAGAAATGGCGGAATATGAATATTCAGATTAAACAGATAACGCTTAGGCACACTTCTTTTCATTTTTTATAGTCTATGTTTGGGGGAAGTGCTCATAACCATAGGTTCACTATCACATTGAAGAACTCCTCATGAACCGTGACTGCATTGTGCAATTCCATATATCAGTGTTTGTGTACGCAGGTTTGCAAAATAGAAGTGTTGGTTTTTTCTCTAATGAAAACTCATTTCATTAGAGAAAAAACCAATAGAGATTTTTCTATCCATTGTGCAAAAATACCATGCAAACAAAAAGTAGTACAAAAGAAGACACCGTACATTCATTCATTCATCTTCTATAATACTCATCCTGTACAGGGTCATGAGAGATCTGGAGCCCATCCCAGGAGACTTTGGGCACGAGGTAGGGTACACCCTGGACAGGGAGCCAGTATATTACAGGGTATACACATACACACACTACAGGCAATTTTGAGAATGCCAATTGGCCTAATCTGCATGTCTTTGGACTGTGGGAGGAAACCCACAAAACATGGGGAGAACATGCAAACTCCATGCACACAGACCCTAGACAGGAATTTACCCCTCGACCCTGGAGGTACGAGACCACAATACTAACCACTATTCCACCGACATCATACATAATTTAAAAACATTCAACCAATGACGCAGGTAGCTTTCACATCTGATGAGGAATATGCCGTGGTTCCAGTGAAGAGAACCCAAGCATCCTCAAGAGAACCAGGGATCAGATTCTTGGCACAAAAAGAACACAAAAAGCATTCAAACCTCAACGATCATACAGGGTTGATTTGAAAATGTTTACGAATCCAAATCTCCTAGGAGTTTTTTTACGTTCATGCAGGCTTAAAGCTTGTCGAACAAACAGGAACCGTGTTCATGAACGTCAAAGCAGGACTTTTGATCTTACAGAATAACAGAACACAGTTATGAGATGAAAAAACTCCCTTTATTTCTCTAAATAATCCCCTGCTACACTAATGCACGTATCCCAGTGTTTCACTAATGCTTGGATACCATCAAGGTAGAAAGTTTTCTCAGTACACCGAAGCCATGATCGGACTCCTGCTTCACGTCTGAAACGCTGGCCTCCCAGGAACTCCTTTAATAGCCTGAACATGTGGAAATGGCTTGGAGTGAGGTCAGGACTGTACGGGGGATGTGGCAGTAACTTCCAGTTTCTGTAATATGCAAGGGTTGTCAATTGTCAATTATAAGGTGTTCCACTTGCTGAATGCTCATGGGAACGATTGCAGTGGGCTCCGAGCCACCTGGGCCAGGATTGTCATTCATAGACGCACGACCTTCGCTAAAATGTAGGCATTGGTGGCTCAGTGGAAGGTTTCTTGCCATGTGGAAAACATGAGTTCAATTCCCACCCAATGCCCCAGCCACTGGATGTAGTGCCGGTCAGAAGCCCGGATAAACTGGGAGGGTTGCGTCAGAAACGGCACCCAGCGTAAAACCTGTGCCAAGTTGTTGCCAAGGCGACCCCTCAACGGGAGCAGCCGAAAGATCAACAACAACGGCCTTGTCTAAAATGCCTTGTCTTCACGTTGGCATGTTTCACCATACTGTGCTTAAAATTTCAGCAATGCCCCTCCAAACCTGTTCCAGCACAACAAAACACAAGGTGCACAAAGTGATCCCAATGAAGGCATGGTTTTGAAGGTTGAAGTAGATGTACTTGAGGGTCCTGCTCGGAGCCCTGACATCAACCCTTAGGGATAAACTGGAAATGGAGTCTCCTTGACATCAGTACCTGACTTCATTTACTGTATAGCTGAATATTCAAAACTCTCTACAATACCTAGTGGAAACCATTTGCAGAAGAGTGGAGGTTCTGGTATGTGATGTCCAACATGCACATGTGGCTGTCTTCTAGCCATGGCATTATTTTATAATTTTCTGTTTTCATGCACATAGAAGTACTGTAGGGTGTAAGCCAAGCTCACTTTGAATGTAAATATTTGAAGCACTAAACTAGAACAGCTACAGCGAGCAGGTTTTAAGTCCAGCAGAGGGTTATGTGGGTCACGGTGACGGTGGTGTCAGATATAGAAACAGAGCTGAACATTAAAAATGAAGTGGACGATTGTGAAACAGAAAGAGCCAGCGCTGTGCTCTTCAGGTTAAAAATGAAAAGGTCAGGAAATGACACAGATACCAGATTCTATTTTTATACCTGAGCGACTTCAGCTAACTGCGGTCAGCATACTCAGTAGCCGTGAAGAAGTCCCCACCTGCTAGAGGAATTATGAGACGTGTTTGAGAGACGGCCACTCGATTGATCCGTCACATGGACGGATTCATTACACTTATCTGATTAGAAGAAAGGATTAAGAGATTTATATCCTCTGGGGGACTGACAGACCGTGTTAACCCTATGAGGAACCCGAGATAAAACACTCTGAAGCCCGAAGAGATGCCAGAGCTGTCCGCAGGGGTTGATGTCATGGTATGACATCATACAATACCAGTTTAAAAGAAAATGACTGCTCTTTCGTGTCATTTTAAACGGGAAGTTTTTACTTAGTCAAACAGACCCGCATGTGGTCAAAAACGCAGGAAAGAGCTGTTTTTTCCCGTCACAGTGGAGCTTCCGTAGGCTGAAAAGGATTTTCAGAAATTCGCCATTAAAAGGTTTTCATGACCTCACCTCATGTTGTGATACAAATGACATCAAGTGGTTTCTGACCTCATGAACAATCAGGTCACAATTTGTGGGGCAATTTAGAGAAACAGATAATGCCGCACATTACACCTCTCAGCGCACATTACAGTTCCCAGAGCAGCGCGCGCTGTGTGTGCACAGTTTCTCAACATGATTTCGTTATCATTTAGGTTGCATTTTCTCCTCCCCTGTTAGCTCGCTGGTGTTCTACGTCTTGTCTTTATTGAATCACGCTGTGTACAGTATGCTTTTTTTCTGGTTGCGGTTGTTTGTGTTTATCATCTTACTGAAGGTTTTCTCATAATCCTAGATATTTCTTAAGCCCTAGCCTCATGTTTAATTCTCGTATTTTACATTTATTTGGTTAAAATCCTTAGAGCATCCAAGATTTTCTTCACAATGCATGAGTGAAAAAATAGTCATGTTTGTATAAGGAGTTTTTTGTTTGTTTTTTTGGTCCATTCATATGCCATCTGGCACATTCCGTGACAGATCCTCCCCACCCTGGAGGTATATCAGTCATTAAGTGGTCGGGTTGCCAGCTTGACACTCGATTGTCATTCACACACTACAGGCAATTTGGGAACGCCAGTTAGCCTAACCTGCATGTGTTTGGACTGTGGGAGGAAAACGAAGTACCTGGAGGAAACTTCATGCACACATGCCAGGACCCAAACCCGAACCCTGGAGGGCACCGTGCCGCCTCCTCATCAAACTTGATCAAACATTAACCAAACATCGATCTTTATTTAAAACCATCTTTATTTTATTTTGATTACTGAGAATACTAAAGTTTAATAAAATTTTGTCAGCATACTGTATCTGCATAAAAGGGCCTCGAGCTAAAACTTTTTTCTAGGGACGAAATGTAAAAAACATTCCACGTTACAAGCATGTAATAAACATTTTGCATAAAAAGTGCAGTATGTGTGGGAAATGTGGGACTGTGAATAGGAATAGCAATACGAAGGGAGAGGAGTTGATTGTAATATAATGTCCATTATAATATTCATTACATTGAAACATATATCAGTCTGTATGGAGTATGAAATGAAGGGGATTAATTTTGGGGAGGAAGTGAATGAAAGGATTAAAGGACTCAACAACGAAGAGACAGGCTTTAATTATTTGCGTCAAAAATAAACACATATACTGCAATCAGCTTGTGTTTGGTGACAGTTTACTCGAGTTACCATGGTAACAGTATTAATGCATTTACTGCTGGTTTGAATAATGATTAAAACATTTTTTTTTCATGCAAATCATAACAAGACAGTTCTATTCACAGATGTGAGGATAGAGTCTTAATATTCCACATTGATGTATTTTAGCAAAGATTATATAATTCTAGAAGAAGTTGCAGTCAGATAGATAGATAGATAGATAGATAGATAGATAGATAGATATAGCTACTACTCAACCTGGATGCACAGAGCAGTGTTAGTAAGTGTGGTGTAGTGCGGTGGCCATAAGTACGGTTCATCATGATTCACCGCAAGTTTTGGCGCTGTGATTAGGTTTCCATCTTTCCGCGCGTCGGTCCTCG
>JAOTRS010000012.1:15882476-15898249 GCA_028565755.1 Dinotopterus cunningtoni | reverse complement strand
CAGAATGTGCCAGGTTTTGAGTGAGAGAACGAGGGAGGGGGGGAAACAGAGAACGGGAGAGAGAGAGAGAGAGAGAGAGAGAGAGAGCTGCAAGGCAGATAAAGGGGAGGGCTCGCGCTCGCTTCTTCTCTGTTTCACAAACCACTTTGAATTTGCAACCCTTTAACGCAGGCGCTCTCATTTATCTCCCTCCTCCCTCTTTCTTTCTCTCTCTCTCTCTCCCATCTATGCACAGGATTTTCTCATCCACATCTCCAAAGGGACCCGCACATGCTTTGATGCTTTTCGCTTTCGACACCTGCTACTCATCCCGCGCCCGTGTTAATAACGGACGTTTAATTATAACGTATAAAGTGGCGCCACCAAACAAAGTATTTCACTTTTTTTAGACTTCGCTCTGGCAAAAACATACACATGCACTGACTGTATAGCGCGTCTCTTTCTCTCTCTATCTCTCTCGTAAAAACCCTTCCATCCATCTCCATCAGCCAATCAATGGAGGCATTTCATTTAGCAAGGGATCATTAAGCAAGGTCTGAGAGCTGAGCAGAACTGCATTATCACCCCGGGGTTCTCGCTCCCACACACAATCCTCCACGTCTTCATCACCGCAGTCTCCCTTTCCTCGCTCACTAATCCCCGGGGATTGTGCACGTTCACAACACACAGGGAAGACACTCTTGCTAATCCCTCTAAGGCGTATACAAGTTCAGCGATGAATAAAATCTGAAAAAAAAAAAAACATGGTCTGACACCTGTGCACACCGTTTGATGTTTCTCTGCTACTCTTCATCCTTTAATTTAAGTAACACTGTGTTTTCTGTCTCTTTGTCTGTTCCGTCAGTCTGCTCTCTCTCTCTCTATCTCGCTCTCTCTCTAATCCTGAGAGTCTTTCTTCACTCATCCATTTATCCTTTTCAACCTCTATCTCTCTCTCTCGGCTAGATATATGCAACACGTACTGTATACAAACATACATACATACACGGTACTTATTTTTTGTATTGGAAAAGCTTATACAAAGACCAGCCATCTGGATGACATCATTAACCTCTAGACAGATTTGCAGTTTGACTGTGACGGAGCGAGTCCCTGACAGATTTCCCTGAAAGTTCACATCTAAAAGGCTAAAAGACTCGGGTATAATACACTCATTCCGTTTTCCATACTGTAAATTAGAGGTGTGCCTGTATTATTTATCGCACCGCTGGAGTCTTTCCAGCGCTCAAAACCCCTTGTTACGCGCAGCTGTTTCAAAGAATAATGCATCGCTAATGCGTTGCTAAATCAAGGACACCGCAAACTCCTGATAATTGTACTTTCGCCCAAGACAATGAGACACGGGAGAGGAGCGAGCACATTACTCTGCGTGAGCCGCCCGGAGCACTCTCAGGATCCTTGCTCCATAAATTCTCTCGACATCTTGGTGCAAAGCTGATTAGCCATTCTGGACTCCGTCTTAAACAACGGGGTAATTTTATAAAAACCAGAGAAGCACTTTAAGGGAAGTGCTCTGCTGGAAAAGGAGTATCTGGCATCCATCTATACCATCACTCCTACAACACACATATGGTGCAGTACAGTACACACCAGCTTTAAGACTGTCATGGAATATGTAACGCATATACAGATATCATGTGTAACTGTGGTTCCTTTGGCAACAAGAGACATTCCAGCAAGAACCATGAGGTTGTAACTAGGTTATGAACAATGTTGCTTTTAAAAGTTGATTATGTTGTAATAATGACCCCAAAGCAATATTGCTAATACAACCTCAGCTGTGGGTTATTGGGCTACTGATCGGAAGGTTGGAGGTTCGAGCTCCAACACTGCCAGGCTTCCATTGTTAAGGCCTTGAGCAAGGTACTAAACCCTGTCTGCTCCAGGGGGCGCTGTATCCTGGCTGACCCTGCGCTCTGATCCCAGCTTCCAACTGGGATATGCAAGTCAAGTAGTCAAGTTGGCTTTTATTGTCACTTCAACCATATACAGTTAGAACACAGTAAAACGAAACAACGTTCCTCCAGGACCAAGGTGCTACATGCAACCTGAATTAACAACATAAATTAACAAAAAAAAACTAACTAACTAACTAAGAAACCTAATTAGCTGGCTAGCTGAGACAAGACAGATTGACATGACAACATAAATTAACAACTTACATTAACAAAAAACTAACTAGCTAACTTGGAGACCTAATTAGTCGGCTAGCTGGGACAGGCCAGATTGCCATTTTAAGTTAAACAGAGAACTATCTTCGTTTTTATACAAAAGAGACAACATAAAGTGCACGTGCAAATGTGCAAACAAGGGCGTATTTTCATTGTCCTATAAGGTTGATGTGACAAGTAATTGAATTATTATTACACGTAGTCCCCGACTTACGAACATTCGAATTTCCGCAGATACGGACATTTGTAGATGCGAACAAATCACGGAAGTAGCTCATGTATATCGTATAAAAAATAGACACTGCAGTGCACCAGATACCAATATTTACAATTATATACAATATTTTTACTGTGTAAGTGAATGTATAAAATGTCTAAAGTCCAGTATATTGTATGTATGCATGTTTGTGTGTAGTGTGTGGGAGAAATGAGTCGGCCTCAGCGGTTTCAATGAATCAGTCAGAGAGCACAATGATAGAAAATGTCTGTCCTGTAAAGCAGTCCCGATGGTGAATAATCTGATTTTCGGAAAATCCTCAATTCGACAGAGTTCACAGTCCAATACAGTGGAAAACAGCTCTAAGACAAAATGGCATCCACTCAAGTGCGCAGTAAACACCATGTAGCTTTGTAGTGTTGTGTCAGCTGACCCCGCTGCGTCATTGGGATTCCCCTCGCAATTCGGAGGCGCAGTCTCAAGAGAGTACAATGCAGAACCAAAACACCAAACCTGGGTGTTTTTTTTTTATGCTTTACATTATATATTCGTGTCAAAGGCGTATAAGACTCAGTTTGTCTGACTTACGAACGAATCCGACTTACAAATGTATATTGGAACAGAACTTGTTTGTAAGTTGGCGACTTACTGTATTATTAAAACAAACAGCAGAATACTAACATTTACCAATAGGATTAGTGCCGCTCAACATCCAACTCCATTTCAATTACTATTCTTAACAACAGGTTCTATGTTGGATCGGTTTGGACCAAGACCTACTCAGGACTATAGTGTAGTTGCAGGAAAGTAGGTATATACACCGCCTGACCAAAAAAAAGTTACTGTTTTAGAAGGGTCAAACTATTGGACTGCATCAGGCAAAGACAACAACTGAAAAGATTTGAAATGACTGGAACTCGGTTAAGAACCCTTCAACACATTATCAAAACATCTGGAGGCAGTGTTATGATCTGGTGTTGCTTCAGTCGCTCAGGTCTAGACTAAGCAACATTATGAGGCAACAAAATGAAGTCCGCTAACAAACTTGAATGTACTGAATGACAAATCTATGGAGTTTTTCTTCCCTGATGGCACGGGGTGTATTCCAGGACGCAGATTGTGTATTTTATACTTTACTTTCACAAGTTTGTCTATTTAGCATTTTAAGTACACACACTTTCTTTAAAACTGCACACTGTTATGTTTTTTTTTCCAGTGCTTTTACTGGTAAATTAGCACAGCCTTCACCCACTAAATCCACTTTTATAGTAAATGAAACACTAACCAAGCAATTCTCCTGGGTGTTATTAAAAGCTATTTGAGAGCTCCTCATTTCCACACAGAAGCCATGCTTATTGTCAGCACATGTTCTCTTCTTTCTGAATAGAACGGTTCATATTGCATGAACGCCACAAGACTAGAAAAATGGAAAATAAAGACTTCAGAGACCCGTCCCTTCAGAGTGCTGTCCTTCTGTCCACCTGATTAGGCAGGCGGCCTGGTCAGTATTTCATCCATAATTCATAAGACATGCTGTCACTTAATAACTGTTTCAATTATAAAAAAAAACTACTGATTAATGGTATTATAATGTTTTCATTATCTGATCTCTTTCAATCTAATTAAATAAGATTAGAAGTTACATTTTTTGGCGTGACTATATTAGAGGGGTGGCGTTCAAGTCAATCCGGGACTTGTTGAATAAAGGACGTAAAAGTGATTTACACCTTAAGCACAGTTCAGCGAAAGGAACGTCTGATCCTTGAAAATCAACAGACTTCTGGAAAAGACGCATCTGTCTGTGCAAACTGTACATGGGATCATTCAACAACACCACTTGCACGTTACAGGAAGCCGGCTGGGAGTTATCACCACATCCCCCGTACATGTCCAAGTCATTTCGACATGTTTGGGCCATTTAAGGAGTTCCTGGGAGGCCGGCGTTTCAGATGTGAAGCGCATGAAGATGTGGGATAAGTGCATTAGTGTAGCAGGGGATTATATAGAGAAATGAAGGAAGTTTTTACTTTTTATTCTGTACAATCAAAAGTCCCGGTGTGATTTGAACAACCATCGTAGTGTTAGCAAGAGACAGGTCTCCCAGAGAGCATTCATTATACCATTTAGCTGGAACTAGACTTAAGGAAAACAGGACGTATCATTCAGTAGAATCAAAGTAACGCTGTTATAATCTAATAATGCGTCGCTTTCTTGCAGACCGTCAGTAGATCTTTGTTCCTGGATGTCTACACAGTACGTATCATGATCTCAACCTGGCATTCATTTCCATAACCCAACTCTTTAAACCAACTCGAAAAACGCTACCTTTCTGCTTTAAAGCATTTTAAGAAAAGAATCGCGTCTTCATGGTTTTTCTTTTCGGAAAGGCATCCCGCCATGCTAGACCGAGTGCTGTCAAAATTAGTATGGATTTCCATGCACGCTCTTTGAAAGGAATGTCAAGGTTGATGGCAGCAGGAGAAATACTGAGGTGGAAGCTTTTCCTCTTGAGAGAAATCCAGCAGCTGTCATGTGGTGCTCTGTGAGGCTGAAGGAAGAGGATAAGGATGAGGAGGAGGAGGAAGAGGAGGAGGTCAGTGGGCTCTGTCTCACGTGCACAAAAAAAAAAAAAACATGCCTCAAGACACATCAAAAATATCACATGCATACGCGCAACGGTGTCACAGAAGCGCTCTCGCTGGAGTGCATGCGGATCATTTCGACGTGCTTGACGCAAGTATGGCTCTGGTTTCCGAACCTCTCCGTGTTTAAAAACTGGTTTAAAACTGACAATCGTAGACACGACGCAATAAAAAATAAACGGGAACGTTGTGTCCCGAAGCTTCCAACCTAAACAAAAGCGGTGAACACAATGGAATAAATCAGTGACACTCCCTAATCGATGGTTTGTTTGTTTATTCCTCAGGGATTCGTGGATAATAATGCCACTTTGCACCAGCGTGAGATGCTCCTGGCGTCTCCGAGGCCATTTAAGACGCATTACCACAATGCCTGGGGTGAAAGGGCTGGAAAAAAAAAGAAAAGATGAAGCCTTAATTACAGGAATCGTCTCAGTCGGAGTGACAGAGTTGTGTTTCTCTACAACCGTCCTGAGCATGTCCTCTGCGTTAATGTGTATTTCCATTAGAACGAACGTCACAGAAATAATGAAGTCGAAGGCTCGTTATACAGTTGCTTAACCGGGCTCTATGACGTGCTTGTGATATCCAGTAATGATATAAAACGTGTCGTATGGTATTGGTTAAAACCGTTCATGCTTCAGTAGAAAACCCGAGAATAGAAGTAGCACAGGTGTTGTGACAGCCACAGGTGTCAGAGATTTAAGACGTGCCATTTCAGGTTTTTTGAAAAAGCTGCCAGATAAATCTAAATTCTTCGGCGGTAATGAACACTCCCCTGCCCTCCATAGGCAAGAGGAAATGAGCGAACTGACAGCTGGCTGCTGGCTAATGATCATACGGCAGTGCGAGCGGAAAAAGTTGCACGGGTTGCCAGGCTGGCAGCAGGACAGACCGATTGGACCTGCCGGTTGCCAGGTCACAGCGGGCCACCGTGATTGGTCGCCCAGGTTGCCAGGTCGCTGCAGGGCTCCACGATTTGTTGCTTGGGTTGCCAGGTCACAGCTGGGTGGCCACGATCACCTGTCGAGGTTGCCGGATGAGCATGCTGACTCAGAGGACACCGAGGAAGAGTATACCCCGAGAACTTCGGGGGGGAAGGCGAATAAGTTATCCGGGTGCCGTCGAGCCGAACAAAAGAGCCACACCCAACCCAGTCGATTGTTTTTAGGTAGAAAAAAAAAGGCATACAAATAGCACAGTTGTCTGATGTGATGCCCTCCTCCTACCCACTCCTCCACAATGCTGCTGTGGAAAAGATTTCTGCACAGAATCGTCTGCACACTTCTCGTCTCATCACCATAGTAATCCTTTTATTTTCAAGGCACGGAGAGAGCATTCTCCCGGAGGATTCGCTTCACTTGACACCAAATTTCATTTGTTGCTAAATTCCTGGATTTGAAATTGCATCAGCGCCGTTTTTTTTTTCCCCGGCTCCCCATAGGTAATTGACAGATTGCATTCTCCGTGAGTAGGGGCGAGAGAGAGTGAGCGAGAGAGAGACAGAGAGGGAAAGAGAGATCACTCAACAGTGAGGGAACCTAAAAAAGCAAACCCACGCAAAGCTCGAGCAAAGCTCACGTAAGAGCATGCCCGGGTTCGTCGTTCCGATACGGAACGTTCGTAAGGGAGACGGCAGAAGCCATCAGCGGTTGAGTGGCAAATCGCTAGCCGGCGCGCTCACTGCTCCGCTGAATTGGAGTGTGAAATATGACCAGGCGCTGCTTAATAACACACCTGCTGCTTAGAGCGTCTGTTCGTTTCAATCCTCCGCTAGCCCAGTGATGGTTAAAACTCTCGGCTCAGAAGCTATGACTCACCCCGCTGATTAACTCTCACTCAGTCCGGTCTTTTTCATTCATTTCACTCGATCACGACGCGGACCCGAAAAACAACTTCACGCATGGTGCATTCCTGTTCTTTAAGGAAGAGGTTAAAAGCCTTGTTCTACCAAATAGTGTAGTATGTAAGAAAAACACTGTCTGAATACCGAGGTGGCACTCGCACCCCCAGGTTCCGGGTTCGATTCCCACCTTGGAGGTTGTGTGCAAGTTTAGGGAGGGGGGGAGGGGTTTCATTCCACAGTCCAAAGACATGCAGATTAGGCTAATTGGTGTTCCCAAATTGCCCACAGTGAATAAATGTGCGAGTGTGTGTGCTCTGTGATGGATTGGCACCCCGTCCAGGATGTACCCCGCCTGTTTCCTGGGATAGGCTCCAGGACCCCCGTGACCCTGTGTAAAGGATAAAGCGGTGTAGACGATGAGTGAGTGAGTGTCTGAATAGCTAATGATATTAAATTATGGCGTATTATATTCAGTAGCATCTCACTCAAGTGTACGTACATATTTTGTACGATTTACATGATAAACGGGGTCAGGGGCGGCTCAGTGGTTTAAAGCATTGAACTACGGTTCAGAAGGTCCCAGGTTCAAATCCTACGACCACCATGTTGTCGCTGCTGGGCCCTTGAGCAAGGCCCTTAACCCCCAAATTCTCAGATATATAATAAGATAAAAATGTACGTCGCTCTGGATAAGGGCATCTGCCAAATGCCTAAATGTAAATAATGTCAATGCAGCATATCTCTATAAATGAACCTTAAGGACCTCTCTAGTACTTTAATTAGTTTTTTCGATAAATACCTTTCCAAGTAAAAGATACAGTACTGAAGACTGCTATCCCAGTCCTAATAAAAAAACAAAAAAGTAGGGTGGACAGATATAGAAGGGGTGTTCGAGTCAAACTGGGACTTGTGAGTGAAGGCGGAAAACTGACTGACATTTACAGAAGCCTTTAAGCACAGTACGTGGATGAGACTCTTAGTCGCGATAAAACTTTCAAACATCACTTGTACATTATGTGAACTCGTGCCACAGTCCTGACCTCGCTCCAGGCCATTTCCACATGCTTGTGCTATTAAGGGAGTTCCTGGGAGGCCAGCGTTTCAGAGTTGCAACAGTCAGTCTGAGCGTTGCTCCATTGTACTGAGAAATCTTTCTACCTCAATGGTATCCAAGCACTAGTGGGATAAGTGCCTTAGTGCAGCAGGGGATTATAAAGGTTCTGTTATTCTGCACTATCGGAAATCCTGGTTTGACTTGAACGCCTATGGAGGATAATGATAATAATGACACATAATTGTTGTTTCCGCTCATGTGGAGACGACACAGACACACCGATTTGATTCTGATCATGTAATTGCGCTGCAAAATCCAAACAAAGCATAGAGTCGGTAAAAATAAATAAATAAATAAATAAATAGATAACACATCTGGTCACATCTGTTGTACTATACAGTATAGTAGGTATAATTATATATATATTTTAAAGGATACAGTAACACATGGCTGTGAAATATGATTACATGCTTCTCACCTTCATACTGCATCAACAAAATAAGCTAAATGAAAAAAAAAACCAAATTATTCTAACCCTAACTCTAACCCTAGGGCGCACCAAATACAGCAAATATCAATCCCATCCCTCTCTCTATCACTCTGTGGTTGAATATAATAATGTTAATGTGAGCTGCAGCCTATCCATAAAACACACTCTAATCAGCCTGTCTTACTGCGAGCGCAGCCAAACACACTCTGCTATTTCTGGTGGCGACATCCCTCATGTTTATAGCGCATCTCTTATGATTGTGTTGTCACGCGAGCGCTTATTTCATGCTCTGGGAGCGCTCAGGAATTTTTCCGGACTTTGTTTCAATGAATAAGAGACAAGGGGATTAATAGGACTGATGCGATGGTATTTCCAGGTCAGCGGAGAGGAGGAGTACAGTAGAGTAGAGAGCGGAAGCGAGGACATTGACAAACAACATGAGAAAAAGGGTTCGCTTGAATCAGCAGTCCGTTCGCGATGAAGTCGCGGAGGGTTCGGTCTATTAGAAACGATCCAAGAAAGACGGAGAGAGAAAAGAGCTGTGGCTTTTAAACGGCTACCGTTTAAACATGTAAGTAGGTAAATGACTCGAGATAAGAGACGAGGAACTGAGCAACGGATTGAGATGCCATACGAATCATTTCTTTCCACCGACCCGACAAACCATTTAACCTGGGCTGAGCTGACAAGCTGATGGAGGGAGAAAGGGTCAGCAGGACACGCCGATAAATCACAACTCTAATGACAGAGGAAACTGCAGCTCACAACTGATAGGCCATTGACTGTGCCTTTCTCTCTCTCTCTCGCCCTCTCCTTCTCCACTGCAGCCTTCGAAATCATCAGTGTGAGACGGAGCTGGGTGCAAAAAAAAAAAGAAAGAAAGAAAAGCGAGGGTATGTAACGACCTTGCAGGGACATGCTGGCTTTGTAATCAGCGGTAAGATGTAATACAGTCACCTGCCCGAGATCAAGAGCTCAAGCTATGAGCAAATAACATAGTCAAAAACACAATACTGGTGCTGATTTTATTATTTTCATGCTATATATAATTCATAAAACAGGTATAAATAAAAAATTCAAGCCTAATTCCAGCAGTTTTGGTGAGATTATTTTATGTGTCCCAAAAATGGGACATACCCACTCGCTCTAAACGATAATCATTTAATATGCAATGATTCATATTTCTTTGTGAGTATTGATACGAAAATTAGTGTAAGATTCTAGAAGCGTATGATCTGTAAAAACTGTTGCTTAAATTGTGTTTTTGTTCAAAAAAAAGCCAAAAATCCGTAGGGTCCGTAACCATGTCAAATTCATGTTGCAATATCTTAACAATTTTGCATATTAGAATAACACACTTTTTCAGGTTTATGTCTTTTCATGTGAAATCTAAACTGGCCAAGTTTCATCTGAATGACAGTTAAGATCGTTGAAAGATTTGAATTCAAAAAAAGTTACACGCACACTATATAAAAAGGGCATGAAATTGTATTTAGCAAATGTGTTTCTTTGTATCTGTTAAAAATCTGAATGTGTAGGTATATTTACAAAAAATGAAGCATGTACAGTGAAACCTCGGATTGCGAGTAACGCAGTTTGCGAGAGTCCTGCAAGACGAGCAAAGATTTTTCATAGGTTTTGACTTGTCTTGGTTTACGAGTACAGAGTATCATTTATCACGTATGATTACAACTGAGCCAGCGGTTTTTCTCTCTCTTGCGCTGCGGAATTGTGGGTAATCGTCTCCCCTGCTGGGTCTTAGTGCACGTCTCTTATTGGTATAATTAACATCCGTGCACGTGTGTACTGTTTACTATAACACTGTCACTATGTGTGTGCGCATAAAACATATTTTATTTTGTATTTGTAAGTGCATGTGTGTACAGCGCGCGTGTACTGTTTATTATAACACACGTGTGAGCGCGCGTGTAAAGCAAAAGAAAGTCTCATTAGAGAGGTTAAAGATCCATTTTTTCCCTCTCTGTTTTAGCCAGTCGTTATGTGTGTGCGCACGTGTAATTTGACACTGTGCCCCTTCACATACACACTCTCACCTTTACATGTGAATCAGACACTTGGGCCAGGATTAAAAGTAGACTGCAGCAATATGCATGCAATGTCTTTTTTCATTTCTACAGAATCACTTACTAAACTAATTAAACACCAGATTTGAGATTTTATGCAAGACAAGCATGCGGAAACACAGAAATACAGTGGTACCTTGAGATACGAGTTCGTATTGCGAAATGCATTTTCCCATAGGAAATAATGTAAATGCAGCTAATCTGTTCTAGCAACCAAAAAAATATTATCAATAAAACTAATCATATTTTTACATAGAAAAACTGTTAAAACTTTTTAAAAAGACATGTCATTAAGGTAAAATATAAAATAAGCAGACATTAAACCTCACTTAACCTTAATTTATGATTCCTCTTGGCTACTTTACAAATGAAACTGAAAGTGCCTCCGTTTTCATCTTGCTATCGTCCTTGTTAACATTCTTGAGACCCATGGTGCTAGGTCTTTACTTAACCTTGCACAAAATGCAAAGGTAAAGCAAACAAGTTTTGAACAGCTCCCGGACATACACACGACTCAGCCGGCATTCGGTTTGGCTCGTCTGCTCGTATGCTGACATAATGTTTCCCACGCCGATGCAAATGTCTTGCAAAATCTCAGTTCTTAAGGCGATTGTATGCTAAGATACCGCGGTAGCAAGCAGCTGATTATTTCTACCAATAAAGGAGTTCTGAAAATATTTTGGTTTTAATAGTAAGAAAGCCAGCGTACAATATTGTAAAGGTTAATTTATTTATTATTAACTTCTTCATGAGTTACAAAGCTTAATGTTTTAAAAATGCACATACATAACTTGCTTCTGTAATTTATGTAACTTTAAGTAACTTTAGGGTAAGAAACCAAAAAAAAAACTGATAATTAGACAAAACACACTTATGGTACACATTTAAACATAATGAGCTTAATATTTAAATAGTTCGATGTGTTTATGAAATAAGTGCACTGAGAATTTTTGAAAGATTTTGATTTTGTTTTTCTATAATTAGGTATTAAAATCATTTAATTTATTATTAAATCTATTAGTGTATATAAATTGTAAGTAGACAGTTTATAGTATTTAGCTATTTATACAGTAGGTCTAGATATCCGGCCGTGCTTCCTGAGAGTGCTAGTGTTTGGCATTCTCTTTCAGTTTGTACCAAGGTTTTCATCACAAGTGATATTATCATCCATGACTTGGCTGAAATATAGATGATGCGTTTCTTAGGATTTGTTACAACCCTCTTTGAGCTGACTTGAGCTGACACACACTTTACAACTTTGTCCAAACTCTGACGATCAATTTTAGATCTAACTAAATACACAAATCAGCCATAATGCTAAAACCATTAACATTAAAGTCACCTACAGTACATTTTGGGAAGCTTTGGACCGTAAGGGCATGACTCCACAAAACATCTGGGTGTGCTGTTGTGTCTGGCACACCAGTGGCAAATCAGTTGGGGTCTGTGGATTGCACGGTGGGGCCTGCGGGGATCGGACTTGTTTGTCTGGTGCATCCCAAGGGATTTAGATCTGGGGAATTTGGAGGCCGGATCAACAATTGTTCAAAAAACTGTTTGCCTGCTAAGCCCCATATGTGTCAGGCTGTTACGCTTATACAGCAGCTAGCACAGCTGTATTTAAACACCATCCTGCCTGCTGCCCTTTTTGTTCTCTTTCCCTTTTCTCCTGGTTATGCTAGTCAGGGAGTTAGGTAAGACTCAATGTATTTTGGTATGTTTTTGTTGTTAGGTTGGGTAGACTTTCGTGGCTCTAGTTAGTGGGTTTAGTTTATTATTTTGGCATTGTCGGCTCCTGAAGATATTACCATGTTTGTAAATACTTGTACATAGAAATAAACTGCAGTTGATCTCATGACCAGTATTTACAGTACTTGTTTCAGCGGCTTGTGGTGCACAGGCTGGCCTTTGGTCCCCATGGGGAAAGACTGACCTTGGGTTAATGTTATGGCTGATTGCTGCAAATACAAGATTAAATAGAAGGAATAAGGCTCACCAAAAATCTGACCTTTTGTACAAAGCTATTAGCATGATCAATATCAGAAATTTGCTTTCATTTAGACCTATTAACGGGGCGGCACGGTGGTGTAGTCGCCTTGCACCTTCAGGGACCGGGTTCGATTCCTGGCCAGGATCAATTCCCATCTCTGTGTGCATGGAGTTTGCATGTTCTCCCCCATTGTGGGTTTCCTCCGGGTTACTCTGGTTTTCTCCCACAGTCCAAGGATATGCAGGTTAGGCTAATTGCCTGTTACCAAATTGCCTGTAGTGTGTGAGTGAGTGTATGGCCTGCGATGGATTGGCACCCTGTCCAGGGTGTATCCCACCTTGTGCCCTAAGCCTCCTGGGATAGGCTCCAGGCCCCCCGTGACCCTGTATACAAGATATAGCGGTATAAACGATGAGTGAGGGAGTGAGTAGACCTATTAATGGTGCAGCCTCTTTAATATCAAATAGTGAAATTCCTTTTTACAATTTTCTAAATTCTCCCAGATTGTCAGTGTGCTCCCTGATGTTTGGGACGCATCCCACCTGTGCCTCTTCTATTGAAAAAACCATATAATGTTTAAGTTTGAATGTGCAGAGTTCTATACCAGATTCTCATTGATCACACTCATTGGAGTCTTATTTCCCCCTCTAGCACATCTGTACAATTAGCACATCTGTACACGTAGTGTCCTGCTTCAATTAGACAGAGTGTAATTAAACATGCTGTACGTTTATTTTAAATGCCTTTAAAATAGGCAGAAATTAAGCCAAATTGATTAACAGTATCAGTTTGAAAAGTCATATAATCTAGTAATAGACAGGAATAAAGGTGCTAATAAAAATGAATCTAGCTGGTTATATGTAACACTTACTCTAATTGATGATAAAAAACGATAACACAAACTTTCTAAAACAATCGCTTGATTGACGGAATATTGTCCCGCTATAATGACCTGAAGCTCACCAGACGTCAAGAAGGAATGGGAAATGCGCAGGTGTGACTCACTGTCCAGGAACATGGAGGCACATGAACCTGTGAGACGCCAAGGTGTGCGGTGTGACGAAGACGAAGAGACAAATGAGCAGAAGGCATATGAGAATGGTCATAAAGCGAATGGAAAGGGAGATGGAGATAAGGATCAGGTTATTGGCTTGATGAAGGTGGTCCTGATGATGAGGTTAATTCTGATCACCTTGGCGACCGCTGAAGATTGATGGATGAGTTAGAACGAGGCGATAGAGGTTTGAGGAAGACAGAGGCTCAGAGACAGAAAATGATGAAAAAGGCCCACCTCGTAGACGACAGTGTCTGGACTATGATGAGCAATACGGTCGCTCTGAGCCCATGCTCCATCAGGAGATGGAGTAATTGATATTCCTGACATACCGCTATCCTTCCTTAATGGCATCCCTGCGCTTTAGAGAACGGACAGAAGGCACACGCAGTCTTCTTAAGAGCTATAAAATTCTGTCTGGCCAAAATTTCCAGTCTTTCCAGACCCAATTTAATGTTACATTTATGCCGGAGGGGTGTAAAGAGTCACCCCTGTTTGATTTCCAAAAAGTGACAATGAAATAAGAATCAATGTGTTTGCTCAACACTGTATCACATTACAATATATCGATATAATGCTCAGTTCTAATATATTAAATTGCTTTATTGCTCATTATGGGAGTACACATCTCGATAATGAGTATTAAAGCTCATTATGTAGAGAGAACTGAACAGATTAGAGGGGTTGCGTTGTTCCAGTCAAAGTTCTCGCTTTATACATTACTTGTGAAGCATTGCTCTCATCATGTATTTTTAAGGAAACTATACCAATTATTACTAATAATCTTATTCTTGAGCAGTATATTAACTGAGTGAATAAAGGGATCTCAAAGTGGGGCCATGAAGCATAACCATTAGTATTAATGTTTTTATTCTGTATTTATACTTTTGGTTTAATTCAGGCTTCAGACCCCAAGCCCACTGAACACCACTGGGATAAACCTAAGAACCCCAAACATAAGTGCTTAATCGCACTAATAATCTTGTATCTGAATGAACAAAACTCCCGCCAGGTACAGTATACTCGAAAACCTGTTGGAAAGTGTACAACAGAAGTTTCCCCCAAAGTTTAGTCGTATCCAATTCTCAGGTAGGGACGTCCCACAATAGAAGGGGCCAAAGACTATCAGATGTTTCCTCCAAACCATGTGACCACGCATCTTTTCGAACTGCTCACACACTCTGAGGACGGCGCTATCCGCTTCTTCCACTTGCGTGACCTCACAGATGCCCCTGACTGGCTGTAGAGCCTTGACTAATGTAAAAGCTAATGTAAAAGTGCCTCCAAACACTCCCCTCTGAGAGAGCTCAGCCAATCAGCCTCCGGCTGTGTGAGGCTACAGCATCACCCGGGAATCAAGCTGGCGATCTGCAGATGATAGGGTGAGCACTTTACCACTGCGCCACTCGGGAGCTGCGGGGTAGAGCCTATTTTAACAGCAAATTGGGACCAAATGTGGAATAGGATGTTCATTAAGCACATAAATTAAACACCTCAAATACCTTCCTGTTATACTGAACCTCTAGCCTCCTAACACACAGTTTGGCAGCAGATTAATTCCTGTTATCTGTTATAGGATGGGTTCCCAATGGGCTCAAGTTTTCTTCCTAGTTTCATCTCAGGGGGTTTTAACTTGTCACTGTCACCCTCGGTGATTTATACATATTTTTTTTATACAGTTTGTAGTCTAAACTCTAAAGTGTGTGCAATTTAGCAAGTATTTGGACAGAGGTGGGAATACGTGGGACGTGATTAGGATGAAAAAGTACCAGTGTGGTGAATACAGGCTGCTTGAAATCCCAGACACTTAAAACACACCATCGAGAATATGAGACGGTTGTCGATGGCAACTAATTACTGTAGGAAATTTTAAATGCGTCTCCGATGTTGTCAGTGAGGTTAAATGCGTCTTTCAGGACATCACCGGGACCTGTGCTGGTTCCAAGTCTTGGAAAACATGCTCATTGTACTGTTGCATTACAACACAGTCATTTCTATAACTATATAAACTTCAGGGACATCAACCTGTCCATTTAGAAAGTACAAGTAATGAATCAGTTTCACATGTTTTGCAACATGCAAATGAAAGTGAAAGCAGGTGCAATGGAGAGGCAAAAGCAAGACAATGCCCAGAACAAGGAAAGGGTTTGCAAGTTATTTCCCCTTTCGTTATCCTTCCTGACAGATCCTCAGGTTTTGTGTTGCGCTAACGTCTTTATCACTTTACC
>JAOTRS010000012.1:15862957-15882376 GCA_028565755.1 Dinotopterus cunningtoni | reverse complement strand
TTACCTGCAGCCTAATCAGGTTGCACAGGTATTCAAGCGGTCGCAAGAAGATTGGCTGTGTCTGCCAGCAGAGTCTCAAGAGCATGGAAGAAACACCTGGAGACCACAGGAAAGCTGGACAGAGCCATAAAATGGCAAGAACCAAGCATAAGTGCCTATCCTTGGAGGGCCTCCACATCATAGCCAACTGCCGTGAGGTATTAGAATGACATCCTTAGAGTGATTGTCGGACATTAACGTTGGTGCAATGGGCCTCCTGGTGCAGGATAATGCCCAGCCTCATGTGTCCAGAGCACGTACACAGTTCCCGGATGGCAGAAGCATTGATGGCCCTCACTGATCTAAATCCAATTATGCACCTATGGGACATTATGTATCATTGCATCCGATCCCGCTAAGCACCAACGCAGACTTGTCCAGAAGCTCATTGAGGCTCTGATCGAGTTCTGGGAAGAGATGGCCCAGGACACCATCTGCCAACTCATCAGGAGCATGCCCAGACATTATCGGGAGTGCATACAGGCACATGGAGGCCCATACACACTTTTGAATTACGGTACAAGTTGATTAAATTCCCACCACTCGGACGGGCGTGTGATTTCAGTTTTTCACTTAGGGTGACTTGGTGATTTCGGTTTCCATTGACGGTTGTTATGTCATTCTGTTCTAAACAAATTAACCAATGTACAGTACATTGCGAAAAAGATTTTCCACTTGAATAAATCGTTCATCTAGATACAATTCAGATTGTGAATACTGTAAGAGCTTCCTTAATTTCTTTGAGCAGGGTATATTCGCCAATGCCAAACACTAAGACCATTATATGCAAGATGGTTGGGGGAAGTAAAAACAGGAACAGTGGTCAGGGCAGAGGGAAGGAAATTACAGTACTATAACGCTATGCAAAAAAAAAAAAAACATGATGGTCCTCTAGTTACATGTCATCCATGAGAAAGAACAGCAACACTCAGATTTTGGCACTATAAATACCGTCACCTCTATAGTGCTGGAAAAGACAAGAACTATCCCCAAGTATAAGCAGCATTGAGCTGCAACTCTGACATGAACAGGAGCCTGTTTACTGACAGATAACGGATAAGAAAGGTGGCTGATATTGGAAAATTGTACCGGTGGATGAAAAAGCGTACCAAAGGCACTGATCATAACAGCGCAAGAACAAGCGCCCGGCACCAGATCAATCAAAGCAGTGGTGTTTTATAGCAGATACGCCCCTGAGACAGATCAGAACATAGCGGCAGGATGTAAACAATGCACAGAGAAAAGCTCTTACCCCGAATTACACAACCGAGTGCATTTCACTCCTGAACTAAAGTCTAGAAAAATTCAGTAGACATTGGGAAACAGATGCTGAAATAAAAAGCAGCTGCTTCCTGAAATCCTCCTTAACAAAAACATCAGATGTCAAACTTCAAACACATGAATGCAGTCGATGATGATGACACAATTCTGATGGTTTCCACTCAAAAACAGCCGAACAAGAGGATCGTATTTATTGCCATTGTCTATTTTTAGACGTCTTTACTAAATATTAAAGGAGACCTATTATGCATAAAGTTCAGTGAAAAAGAAATTGCCCACCCACCCTTTTTTTGCATATTTGTCGCACTTAAATGACTCAAATCATCAAAAACTAATTTCAATATCATACAAGGAAAACCTGAGTAAATGCAAAATGCAGTTTTTAAATTATGACTTCATTTATTAAGGGACAAAAGCTGACTGGACTGGTGGAATTAATGGGACCCGGACTGATGGCCGGACATTCCCCTTCAGGATTTTCTGGTAGAGTGCAGAATTCATGGTTCCATCAATTATGAAAAGTTGTTCAGGTCCTGAAGCTGCAAAGCAGACCCAGACCATTATGCTACCACCACCATGTTTGGCTGTTGGTATGATGTTTTCCCATGTTTTTGGCAAATGGGAGAATAGCCTTTGTGTTTCTTTTGGTCAGCAGTGGCTTTCACCTTAGTACTCTCCCATGGATGCCATTTTTGCTTCCAGTCTCTTTCTTATTGTTAAATCATGAACACAGACCTTAATTGAAGCAATTGAGGCCTGCAGTTCTTTGGATGTTGTTCTGAGTTCTTTTATGAGCTCCTGGATGAGTTGATTTTGGTAGACCGGTCACTCCTGGGAAGGTTCACCACTGTTACAAGTTTTTGTGGATAATGGCTCTCACCTTGGTCCACTGGAGTCCCAAAGCCTTAGAAATGGCCTTGAACCCTTTCCAGGTCGATACATGACAATGACTTTGTTTCTCATCTGTTATTAAATTTCTTTAGATCGTGTTACTTTTTTTTTTTTTTTTAAGATCTTTTATCATGCTTCGCTTTGTCAGACAGGTTCTATTTAAGTGATTTCTTGATTCAACAGGTCTGGTAGTGTCAAGCCTAGGTGTGGCAAGTGAAATTTGACTTAGCTTTCCAAAAACCACAGTTCAATCATGATTTAGCAAGGAGGCAATGGTGGTTGTGTTTTCTGTTATTGTTGACTGAAGCCAAGTTTTTAGTAGATAGAGACCGGAGAATGCACAGTGATTGGATAAGTGGTAGCTACACTAGCTAATTAGGATTACTGAATTTATGATCAGTTAGCTGTAGTTTCAACATATTAGCACAATTTCTTTCTTTTTTTTTATGTAAATAATTCTAATCCAGAATGTGTTTACAGGCTTGGGGCTTAAATGTTCAAAGCAGGTTAAAAAAACAACTCAATAGCGGGATTATACTGTGTACAGCAATACCTGCAAGCAATACAGACTGAAATACACCTGAGTATAAACCGAAGGAGCAGTAGATGATAGTACAATAAAAGTAAGCTTAGCGTTTATATGTGGTTTATGTAACGCTTTAATCTTTTGTATCGGTCAGTCCTAAAGTTGGAATAAGACCTATAGCACTGCAGACAGATAAGCAGATAACAGCAAACCTACCAGACCATATTAACAATAAACAAGGAGCAGCAAACAGCACTGGTGATAGATGTGGCAATCCCACATAACAGTCACATCCAGCAGAAGTAATATGAGAAATTAAAGAAACACCAAGGGACTGAATGAGGAACTAGAGAGAATGTAGGGTGTGTGGAGGGAAAAAGCAAATGTGTGTATAATGGCAGGATTTGGATGGAAGAATGAGTGGATGGATGGAGACATAGAGGGCTTCAAGGGCTGAATAATTGAATGACCTTCATATCAAGATGTATTAGAAAATAAACACGGCTTTTTGTACTGTAAGTGTGGCCAACGTGATTTTTCCCATCTCTCTCTCTCTTTTTCTCTCTCTCTTTTTCTCTCTCTCACTGAAAACAGCGCACACGTTTATTTATTGTCCAGCTGAAATTGAGGTTAGGCTCTCTGATGCTCTTTGATATTGCAGGTTTGGGTGGTCAGTTCAGAATGTCAAATAAATGCCAATGCCTTTGATCTGAGGGCAGATATTTCTCTCACATATATACATGCACATACAAAGGCAAAAAATATATACAGTATACGGTATATACAGTACATAGACAGACAGACAGAGAAACAGAGAGACAGACCAATAGATCAATCGGTAGATTTGTCCAACTAAAATGAATAAGATCATCAAATAAATCGTAATATTACACAAAGATAACCTGAGTAAACACAAAATACAATTTTTAAATGAAGATTTCATTTATTAAAGGAAAAAAGAAAAGCTGTCCTAACCTACCTGACCCTATGTGAAAAAGTAATTGCCACACTATAATCTGTGATTAACCATATTTTTTAAAAAGCTACATTAAATTTCACTTGCCAGACTCGGGCTTGATTACTGCCAGACCTGTTGAATCAAGTATGACAAAGTTAAGCACACTAAGAGATCTCAAAAAGCAACACATCATGCCGCAATCTAAAGAAATTCAAAAACAGATAAGAAACAAGGCAGTGGAACTTTTTTTAAGGCATTGGGACCCAAGCGAACCATGAAATTATTCACAAAATTTGGAACAGTGGTGAACCTTCCGAGGATTAGCCGCCTACCAAAATAACTCCAAGAGCTCCACAATAACGACTCATCCAGAAACTCGAAAGAACTCAGAACAACATCTAGAGACCTACAGGCCTCACTTGCCTTAGTTAAAGTCAGTGTTCATGATTCAACAATAATAAAGAAACTGGGAAACCCCATCCATGGGTGAGTTCCAAGGAGAAAGCAACTGCTGAACAAAAAGGACACAAAGACTCAGGACAATGATCTGAAGCATACCAGCAAATCCAAGTCTGAACAGCTCAAAAAAACAAAAAAAATAAGGTTTTGGATTAGCCTAATCAAAGTTCGAACTTAAATCTGATTAAGATCCTTAAACAGGCCGTTCGTGACAGAAAACCCTCCAATGTGGCTAAATGAAAACAATTCTGCAAAAAAGAACGTGCCAAAATTCCTCCACAGCGATGTGAGAGACTCATTGCCAGTTATCACAAAAGCTTGATTGCATTGTTGGCACCAAGGGTGGCACAATCAATTACTACTGAAGGTTTAGGGAGCAATTACTTTTTCACATAGGGCCAGGAAGGTTTGGACAGCTGTTTTCATTTTTTTTTAATTACTCGGGTTATCTTTGTGTAATATTAAAATGATGATCGAAATGATATTAGTGTTACAAACATGCAAAAAAAAAAACAGGAAGGGGGCAAATACTTTTTCACGGCACTCTAGATAGATATCTATAGATAAAATCCAGCATAATTAAAGATTTGCATGATGCACAACCACCTCTGTGAAACTGCTTCACATTAATGACCTAACCCATGTTGAGATTCAGTTCAATAGGAGGTGGGAAGAGATAGAGGATGGAGGCAGAGGAAGGAAGGGAAAAAAAGAAAGAGGGCACTCATGGTTTGTCTTTTGTTAATTAAAATCCTTCAATGCTGCTTGCTGCCTGTTGGGTGCAAACCAATCTCAGCTCTCTGCTGAAAAAAAGCCAATATCACCAGCTCCCATGTTCATTCCCAAGAGCTAACATACCAAACAACTATTCTCAGCTATTTCCCCAAAATCTATACAAAGAGCAGGAATTTAATTACACCCAGTCGTGTTATTAATCTGGAAAAAAAAAAAAGTCAATATATGAGACACTCCACCCTTGGGCACCAAAGTGACTAAGTACAGACAGAATAACCAGCGCTCCACCGGCAACAGTCATTTTTGTTTTTCAATATTTAACAGCGAAAATATGTTCAGGGTTTTGTTTGAGACAAAAAAAACAAATCCATATTTTCCAATGCGGAGCCTACAGCGTTTCATAACCGGGAAAGTGTGCCGCGTTGGGCTTTGGATTCCTGCAGAGTTTAATGTTGACCTATCGGTAAGGCCATGTTTAGCATCAAGGCGTCAGGGATGAAATGATGACATTTGCGCTTCTAAGAATAACTGCTTGTGCAAGTCAGGAGGGTGCCAGCGCGCCATGAAGGTTAGAGTTTGGTGCAATTATAGAAATGCAGGCTAATCCTAGGTTGGAACGCTTTTTAAAATCCTTGTTTAAAGGGCACCTATTGTGCAAAATTCACTTTTTTGTCATTTTAGACATTCAGTCTCTATGGGCATTGGTGGCTCAGTGGTGGGTTTCTTGCCCTTCATGTGGAAGGCGTGGGTTCGATTCCCACCCAATACCCAAGCCATGGATGCAGTGCCGGTGCCAAGCACGAATAAAATAATGGGAGCGGCCAAAAGTCCAATAGTCTGTGTGTAGCAAAATGTGAGAAAACCATAACTTTTACATTTTTTTAAAATCTGGGGCTTAAACAATCCAATTCCATTTTCCCTCTAATGTGAGATCATATAAGAAGATACCCTCCCCCAGATTGATCCTCAGCTCTGCTGCTCTCTGCATTAATTTCCATAAGCACTAAAACAAGCGTGACATAAAGTAAGTTTATGATAATGATATTAAAAAATCATTATCTAAAGGCTATTTCAGCTGCAACATTTGGGGGAGTGTTAACTTGCTAAAGAATTAGTAAAATATGGGTCCTTTAGGTGTAGGATAGGTTCATGTTAGATTAAGGGTTTGTACTAAAAGGTTTAACACTTAAGCATCTCTTGGTTACTAAAAACACTATGGAGTTGAGTTATATACAGTACATGTAGCGAAGGTTTAATCCTGAAAGAGTCCGCTCAGGGGGTGGAATCTGCAATTTTTTCTTTCCCAGAAAAAAAAAAAACAGAGGCGTGTCTCAGTTACACACCATTCTGACCTTGGAGTAAAGCCCATTTTTCTTGATCAGCTGTATTGGCTCATGGAGCATGGAGCGGTATTAAGTCCAGCACCACTGTCTGACAGCTTGTAACCAAAACATGTCGTGCTGAAATGTATGTTTTGGTGCCGTAAACACGGAAACACCTTAAAACTATGGAAACCAATGTTAATAAAAACATTTAATGGGACTACAGTGCACAGAATGATTGCAAAGCTCAAGAAGCAAAGAGATAAGCGCTTATATGAATGAAAATATATGAGATTATATTTTACTTCGAACCATTTTACTAAATCACTCACTCACTTATCGTCTATCACTGCTTTATCCGGTGATACAGAGTCGCGGGGGCCTTGAGCATATCCCAGGAGACTTAGGGCACGAGGCGGGGTACACCCTGAACGGGGTACACCCTGAACGGGGTACCAATCCACCGCAGGGCACAGACATGCATGCTCATTCACACACTACAGGCAGTTTGGGAATGCAATGTTAGCCTAATCTGCATGTCTTTGGACCGTGGAAGGAAACCGGAGTACCCGGAGGAAACCAGAGTACCTGGAGGAAACCCACCAAGCACATGGAGAACATGCAAACTCCATGCACAAGCAGACCGGGAATCGAACCCGGAACCTGGAAGTGCAAAGCGACAGTGCTAACCACTACACCACCAGGCTACCGCATTACTATCAAATGATAAATAATAGGATGTGCTGGATCAAGTGCTATTTTGCAAGCTTCCCAATAATAACAAACCCTGTACCTAAACTTAGATCAAATCCTAAGTATTTATTTGGAAATGTTCTCTATTCATGTTATTATTTCATTTTTTTTTTTTATGTCAGAGGACAAAAAGAAAAAAAAAAATTCAGCATGCCCGATTTATTTCAAGTCTAAAGACAAGTGCTTGTTTTGAAGATATGGTCTAGACGCTATTTAAAATAAAACGAAACTCTGTCTCAGACACCTCTGGTAAATGGAAAAATCTGCCAACCTTGAAGATGCGAACTTCACGCAGGTGCTTTTAATGATCACGATGGCACGTATACAGTACATAACCCGTCTCTGAATTCATTTACCTCTTGCTTGCATAGATAACGGTGGAACTTTCAGATTAAAAGCATTGACCATGAATGTGTCGCTTTATAAATGCAATATATTGTTGTTGTTGTTGGGGGTGGTGGTGGTGCATTGCTGCATGCATGGCAGGCAACACACAGCGGAGTGTGAACAAACAAGAGCTGATGTTTAAGAGTAGAAGCTCTGGAGACACAGGTGGGAGTCGAGGGAATGTAATAAGAACCCGGGAAACAATTTCCAGCAAGTCAAAACACCCAGAATGCATCATTTACTAAATAGATAGAAGACATAAATCACTCTCTCTCTTTCTTTTCTTTTTCTATTCCCGTCTCTCTCTCTCTCTCTCTCTCTATCTTGCATCCTGAAGACTTCTTTCTCCTCATCTTTTCATCCCCTGCTTTGATTTCTTCCGTCGCCTTTTCATTTCTCATTCATCCCCTTCACCCAGGGCCCCCATTCTTCATCTCTTCTGTGTCACCCTTTCCCTTAATCCACTTTTTCTCCTGTCTTTCACTTCCTCCCTCCTCTCTGACATCCTCCGCTATTCTCTCCTGGCCTCATAAGCATTCACGTGTGCGCGAATGTCACAGTCACACTCTGACATTGACATGCTCATTAATCAGGCCAGAAAAACACTGTTGGTGGGGGATGAAGCAGACAGTGCAGCATACACATGCCTGTACACACACACACACACTTACACACGCATTGTAGCATGGAATACAGGCATCTGCAATTCATTCACCTTGCCTGACGCACAACAAGGTCATGATGCATCCACATTCCAGCGCTGGTGTTAATTCTGCCGGTTATCAGCAGCTGCCATATGTGAATTACACCCCAGCACTGTTCCTGAGATCAGACCACTTCCTAGTGTGATACAGAGATATTGCCTGTTTAACAACGACCTCTACTGCTGCGTCTAAGCATTTTCTAATTAAGTATGCTAAAAGGTACAGCACATTCCAACGACCATCTGTTTTTTATTCCGTTAATTACAAAATGTAACGCAATTTTGTCAGAGTATATCAATCAAAAACAAACCATTCTTCATGGATTTCAAGAAGGCAACATTTGGTGGTGTAGTGGTTAGCACTGTGGCCTCGCAACTCCAGGTTCCAGAGTTGAGTCGCGCCTTGGGGTTTGTGTGTTTGGGGTTTGCATGCAGATTAGGTTAACGGCTAACTGCCATCCCCAAATTGCAGTAATGTGTGAAAGTCCTGTGGTGGATTGGTGACCTGTCTACAGTACCTTGTGCCCAAAGTCTCCTGGGATCGGTTCCAGGCTATTCCTTTAAATAATAGGCAATAGAGAAAATGATTGAATGAACAACAAAGGGACACTATAAATACTTTACAAAGGCATTTAAATTAGTCAGTGCCCCCTCCGGGTTTTTTCAGAGGCCTTCAGAAACATAGGGAAGTCCATGAATGAAAACTTCAGAATCAACTCAAATGTTTGAGAGTGTCTCACATGACGCCCTCTTCAAAAAAAAAGAAAAAATGCGTGAATTGCACAAGTCACACTTCTGGGTTATAAGTCAAGAGGATGTTGTCATGGACAGTCCGAGTAGTAGTAAATTGGCCCACTTCCCTAATTATCAAACAACTGCAAAGAGTTTTCCAGTTTCGACAAAAAGTATTTTATTTGCAGCTTCAGCACCACTGCAACACACCTCGCCGTACTGCTAACGTCAGGCTCGAGTTAACTCTTAAGTAATTGTGGAAGCCTCAAGCAAATTATAGTTTTTCCACATCAAAGCAAGATGACTGTTTAGAGCATCTAGGCATGAGTCTATCATGGTACAGACATCTGAAGTGGAGAAGGGAGCCATCCAATCACAAAATCAGGGCACTCCAACCAAAATGTACCATCAGGACTCTTTCCAAGAATCCCATATGTGTGAAAGTGGTACTAGAGGAATGATGGCACTTGCTGGAGTGTTCAGAACACCCCTTTGTCAGGACATAACAGATGGGCTCGCTTTTCCTTCTTCTGGTTCAATTTTTACTCTCCTATCATCCTGACTCTAATAATCTCATCAAAGCTATGTTAAACCCCATCATGCATGTACCCAGCAATTTCCAAACGACCATATTGTCCATCGACAATATTTAATCTGAGTGGTTGTTCATTAATGACATTAAAGGCATCAACTGACTAATTGTAAATTTCAAGATCATCCTGCACCCATCCAGTGACCTCCAGACAGTAGTTATGTTCCTCCTAAACCAAACATTTTATTTACGGCATTTGGCAGACATGCTCATCCAGGGTGACTTTGTAGTATCCTTTAAGATATATATTCACCCTCTAGAACAAATTTTAGAGTCCAAGAATCCTATCAAGCTAAAACCCTGTAAGAAAAGAGATAGTACAATAAGAAAAACAAACAAGCCAGGATTTAGGTGCTTAGTGAAGCAATGGGTTTTCAACCTTTTTAGTATTCATTCCATCACCAAGATACCAGTACTGGGAGAACTTTGAAAGCATGTATTCCTTGTACCTTGGGAGAATGTTTGTCAAGTCGAGGCATTCTGAAGAGTGGGAAAGAGACACAGGTAGGGGTTGAGAAGTATATGAAATCTTAGCAGGAGTGTAAATGGAGCATGATTGGTCAAACTTGGGTATGCTGTAGCATGGTTTCCCAAAATGATTTTGCTGGTAGTAGCTGTTGAGTCTTGGTGACACCTTGATGATGCCATAATCCCTTGGGTGTATATCTCTCCAGGTACTGATCACCCAGATTTTACCAGCCATCCCTTTTTCCCTGGAACACAGATGCAGTGGTTCCACATGAGCAAATGAGAATAATAGAGGTACCACTGGTGTTTCAGTCTTGATGAAAAAGAAATGGCTGGCAAACACCATTTGGAGACCATGGGATCATTTAAGGTTATCAACCAAAGACATTAGACCATTCAGGTATAGTTAAAAAAAACAGTTGTTAGGGAGGTTATACAGAAAAAGCCTTCAAAATTTGTTAAGGGGCATAAAGATCGACCCTATTCCAGATTGTAGGTGCATCAGGGTAAGAAGGGAAGTGCATGATTTGAGGTTGCTACAGTTGGTCAGGTCTAGACTCAGCATCATCATGTGACAATAAAATGAAGTCAGCTGACGACCTGTATGTCCTCAATGACCAGGTTACCACATATATGAAGTTTTTCTTCCCTCATGTCACAGGTATATTCCAGGATTCCAGATTGTGAAAGAGTGGTTCCGAAAGCATGAGGAATCATTTTCACACACCAACTGGCCAAGACATTGTGTCCTGGAATCAAAACTAAAGGTGTGTGACTTTTTCTTGCCCGGGCAGTGTATAAACTACAACTGACGCATCAAAACCACTTAACCCTAAGTTTTCAGGTCTCACTAGTCAGTCCTGTCATTCCTGGTCCACTGGATGACGAATAGCCACTACCACTGTTAGACATTAAGAGCACTCTTGACATTCTTGATTCTTGTCACTGCCAGTGCCACTCCAGTATCTCATCACCTAGAAGGGCCACGGCCCTGAGGAACACCCTGCACAAGATGTTCTTTCATCAGAGAGTGTCACTCATACTGTCCTGACTGGTCAGCTCAGCCACCCAGGAGTTAGAGGGCAGGTGGTCCTGTCATGGCTGTGTCCCTACAACTCATATGATTTAGAGTCTTCATCATATGATGATCAAAAAACAAACCAAGAGAACCTAGCACATATGCCTATTCATAAATTTCCAGATTACAGACTGGATTTCCCTATACACACTCACCCACACTCTCATAAACATCCCTGATGAATTAGCACTTTGTGAAGTCTTGCTCCAGCATTGAATATTTGACAATTCAACACATTTTTGACTGTTTTATATCCCATTTGCATTGTCTAGTTTAGACCGGTTTATAAATAGCCTGACACTTTCCCTGTCGCTCATTGTGAGTACAGCCTACCCATTTAGCTTGTATGCCTGAGTGGTTTTAATAAAAGCCCTAAATGTTCACCTGCGTCTGGGTGTCTGCCTCCGTGGTAGCATAGGGGAGAAAAAAAAATCTATTTCCTATTTTGAAAATATCTCAATCACTTAAGTTAGGTTCAGTGGTAGTACCATGTCAGTTGACAGGGGTAACCTTTTGAATGCCGGTCAATGATCTGCACCGTTACCAAACCACACTGGTGACCTGCAATCAATCATACACCATCCATCAATTATATTGTCTCTCATGGTCTGTGCATGGTGACCGACGACTGACACCTTCTGTTACAGGACAACATTTTCACCCGCTTAAAGTGTTCAAGCTTCTCTGTTCACCAGCTCAACACTGCCACCATCAGACACAACATATGCACACACTCACAAAAGGTACACCTTGCTAGTACTGGGTTGGACCCCTTTTGCCTTCAGAAATGATTAATTCTTCATGACACAGATTCAACAAGCTGCTGGAGACATTCCCTAGAGATTTTGGTCCACATTGACATGATTGCGTCATGCAGTTGCTGCAGATTTGTTGCTGCACATTGATGATGCGAATCTCCCTTTCCACAATGTGCCAAAGCTGCTCTATTGGATTGAGATCTGGTGACTGTGAAGGACTACTGAGCACAGTGAACTCATTGTCCTGTTCAAGAAACCAGGTATGACCAATTGTCTCATCATAATGTTCAAGGAAATTATGACCGATTTATACAAAGGGACCCAAAGTGCGGCAAGAAAATATTCCCCAAACCCTTTCACCAACAGCAGCAGCTTGTACTGTTGATACAAGCTAGGATGGATCCATGGTTTCATGTTTTTGTCGCAGAAAGCGAGACTCATCATGCAACCAGTCAACGTTTTATCCAAACTTTTATTGTCCTATTTTGATAAGCATGTGCAAATAGTAGACTCAGTCTCAGTGTTCTGCTGCTGCTGTAGCCTGTCTGCTTCAAGGTTCGACGTGTTGTCCATTCAGAGGTGCTCTTCGGCATACCTCGGTTGTAACTGTTGTCTTTCTATTAGCTCAAACCAGCCTGGCCATTCTCCTCTCCCCTCTGGCATCAACAAGGTACTTTCACTCAGAAAACTGCCAGTCACTGGATATTTTCCCTTTTTCAGACCATTCTCTGTAAACCTTAGAGAGGGTTGTGAGTGAAAATCCCAGTAGATCAGTTGTTTCTGAAATACTCAGACCAGCCTGTCTGGCATGTTCAAGCCATACCACGTTCAAATTCACTTAAATCACCTTTTTCCCCATTCTGGTGCTCGGTTTGAGCTTCAGCAGGTCAGTTTACAGATCACATTTTACACCTTCAGGTCTTCTTCCACAAAGACACTTGTGCTTTTAGTCAAATGTGAAATGAAACATTTTTTTGGCAACCAAAATTTTAAGTATGATGAAAGGGGTCACTCGGAGGGTAAGCTGTTGGACTGCTGATCAGGAGGTCGCTGGTTCGGGCCCTAAGGACTACCACTAGTGGACCCTTGAGGAAGGGCCTTCACCCGCAAGTGCTCACATACAATCGGGTAGGGAATATCTGTCGTCCTATATGCCGGGTGGCACATGGACAGACCCTATCCCTGTATTTTTAACACAGTGTTTTATAGATGTTTATTTTATTTGACTTTTATTTCAGCATTAGCCTAAATTTGTCCTGCAGTTAGCTAAGACATTATATATTTCTAAACAGTAAAACTGAATCAATTTTCTTTTAAAGCGGTACACAGTGTACCAGAGACTAATATAAGATAAAAAAGCAATGGGTAGTCTCACCAAATAAAGATTTTGTTTAATGTGATCCATTTCTAGGGCTCAGTTTTACTTCTAAAGATTTAATTCCAGAGGCATTTAATTTAACAGGCATCTTATACCTGTTTATAGCCTTTCTTTGCAGGTGCTTGAAACTTTTAACTTAAAAAAAAAGGTGTTAAAAAAAAGGGGCAGTGTTAGTTCAGAGGGTTTAGGCACAGAGTATCAGAAAGTTAGCGGTTCCCCAGGTTGCCATTGTTGGGCCCTTGAGCAAGGCCCTTAAGACCATCAGCTCCAGGTACGTCGACCCTGCGCTCGGTCCCCAGCTATGCTGGAATATATAAAGAAAAAATTTCACTATGCAGTAATCTATATGTGACGAATAAAGGCTTAACTTAACTTTTGCACAGTAATAAACAATAAGTTTGTTTATTATTGCAATATACATCTTATATAATATTACAAATATAATGTTTTATGCTTTTAAAGTTGTAGGGAAGAGGGTTCATGGAAAAATGTTGCTTTAAAGCCTATTTTTTTCAAATGCTTTAAAGCTTTCAAACTTTTTAAAGGTTTAGAAAGTTTTATCCATTTAGACTTTTTGAAAGTCATAAACCTTATGGCTTAATAATCTAATATGAGACCCATATAACTGTCTACAGTCTAACAGTGAAAGTAGTTACCATGTTGTAACCAATTTTACTTAACAGTGCTTGTAGGCATGTAAAAGTAAGTGCTGCGTAGATACAATATACTGAACACATAATCCATTAAGTAGTTATCTTGCTAGTTTACTGTATCATGGACCATTGCTAAAAATGTATGTTTGATATAATTTAGATGCCAAATTCAACAAATAAATAAAAGGGACATCTTAAGATCTGGTCATAGAATTATACTTAGTTTAAAATAAATTCCTTATAATTTAAAGTGTTTTAAACTTTTTGTTTTTCAGAGAACTCTTTATGGGGAAAAAAATAAATAAATAATTTGGATGGTATTGTTTCTACATTGTTGGCACCTTTGTAAGAATTAAAGCTCCCACACCTTAAAAATCCCAAATTTACCAGTTTTTACACGCGATTGTGCGATTTTGGCTGCTACCTCGTATAAGGTGCAAGCTGGCTACGGGAGCTGTCAGTGTAAGATTACGTCAGTTTCAATGCATGCTTCAAGCTCAACTTAACATTTACACATTTGGTGCATTATACATGTTAACTATACAGATTAACTTTGTTAGCCCTGCCAAATGTTTAAAAGTCACACACTCTAATATTTCATTGGATCGCCTTTTGCTTTGATTACAGCTTTGATTACAGTGGCATCATTTCGATTAGTTTACGCAATGTCACAAGATTAATTTCTGTCCAGAGTCACATTAATTTCTTTCCATGATCTCGTATTGATGATGGGAGAGTCGGGCTGCTATGCAAAGCCTGCTTTCACTATTAAACATATCCATGAGTCCTACAGTTTTTTTGTTGTTGTTTTTTTTGTGATTAGATTTCTCCAAAGTGAACGTTTCTTACTCTTGAGTTGATGGTTCACCACTACACTTGCAGGTTTTAATAATGAGCTGGACAGTTCTTAACCTAATTTTAGCAATCTCCTTAGTTGTTTTCTTTGCTTGATGAAGGACAATAATTTGACCCTTCTGAAACAGAGTATCATACTGGCCACGCCCACAGGATATGTCTTCTGACATGGTTGTTTAAGAAATGAGAAGCTACTAGTCAATGCATCAGTTAGGATTAAATAATTTGTTGCAGCTGAACCATATTAATCACCGCAGTACTTATCCAATAGAAGGCTCTTAACTATTTGCTTAGTTAAATCCAGGTGGTGACTTTTTTTTTTTTTTTTTTTGGCTGGTCAGTGTATTTAAAGACCCCTAAATGTGTGCCAGGGCCAGGTCTACCACAGATCAAAAGGGCAGGGGGTAAAACTCTTGGCCTACAGCCCTGCAAGATATCATATGGCCTCATATTAATGCCTCTTTACTAAACAGAAAAAAAAAAGTTATTTTGCACATGCATTGTTTTCATTCTCTCTCCTCTAATCAAGATCTTAGGCGAGCTCACACAGCCTGACAGTGTTCTCCAAAACCAGACCAATCAGAGACTAAAATAATTCTGATTGACAAGGAATCAGAATTAGCCATCATCCAGCATTTCTTCTTCAGTTAAGAGTTGTTGAGAAAGCAAAAGGATTTAAGCGAGCCAAAATACAATACATTTTTTCACTCAAAAATGACCAAAAGGGCCATACATGGTGTACGCTCACACACACACACACACACACACTCACAAAAGAATGCACACACATTACCCTCTCTCAGTTGTATTATGTTTTTATATTCTTAGCCTCACAATGTGGCTGGTAAAAGCTGAGGGCAGGATGCCAAGGGGGGGAGACGGCTGGTGCAGTGTGATTGACACATTCCTCAGCAAATCATTGTGCTTACAGAATTACTGTAACAGTCTACTGTTATTTGTTACTCCACGATTTTAGCCACCCAGGCAGCTGCCTATTTCCCCTATTCGGACGCGACAGCGCTAGGTGAAGGAAGAATATTTGGTGTTAGAGATGCAGATGGAACCTCATCGCTCCCTCTCTCATGTCTCGTACTGGCCATGATGTGTACTATTATTCTTTGCAGTTAAAGGTCCCATATGCAGTGCTGATCACTATTATTGCCTAAACGTGCCAATATCTACAGTCATTACAGGAATCATAAAGAAGTTTAAAACAACTGGAACAGCGACAAATAAGGCTGGACAAGGACCCGAGTTTATCTTACCACAACGCACAATGAGGAGAATGGCAAGAGATGTAAAAAAAAATCTCCAAAGCTGTTAGAGAACTGCATCATAGAGTGGCATCTTGGGGTCACAAAGTCTCCATAACCACCATCAGACGCTATCTACATTGTGGCACACATGATTTCATGTAAAAATGTTGGATTTTTCATTCTTTTTGCATTATGGTTCTTTATTGGTAAAGTAAAAAATGAATTTATTAGAAGCCAAAGAACACATCTAAACCAGGGGTGCCAATAATAGTGAACAGCACTGTATTACTATTTATTTAACAGATTAACAGGGTCTCAGAGATCACCCAAAGTGTGTGGTTAATGCATCAGCTGAAACACATCTGAGATAATGCATGGTTCTTAAGCAAGACGGGCTCTTCTTATATGATGTCACATTAGGGGAAAAATCCAATTGCTTTGTTTAATCAAGGGAAAATGTAAAAAATAGGGGGGAAGAAAGAACAAAAAGCATAAAATGTTTTTTTTCCGTTGTTGTTTACACATTTTTTTTCTTTGTACACACCCTGTGGAGACCTATCTGAAGGTCTAAAACTGACTAAAAGGTGAATATGTGCTCCTTTAATAAGTCTAATATCCTCTAATTCATGAGTTTAAAGTTTCTGTCAGTGTTTCAGGGAAGGAAACACATTCAGTAATCAACGCACTTTTTCAATGCCCAAAAAACACACCCTGGGTAAGAGTCTGCCAGAACTTATACGTCCATATTAAAAGCCAACACTGCCCTCTTTTGGCAGAACATGCTACCAGCACCGGCTATTTTTGTCTTCGTACCCCTAGATACTGCCACTGTGTCGTGCAAAATCTAAACCAAACTCCTACGCCACCCACTGGTAAAATGATTCAAAACTCAGCTCCTTCAAAAGCGTTAACGCACCTCTTGCTCCTCTGTCCCTTTTATTAAAGGATTATCGTGTTGCTTTCTTAGACTTTACCATCGCCTATTCTCATTTCATGACACCTTGACCATGACACCATGAGCTTTCCTACTGTATTTTCATGCATATAGCAGATTGATGTCTAAAATACTTAGTTATTTCCCTTTCATTTGTGTTGAATCAGCCTGTCCTTGCATTTTTTTCCTGGTAAGATGGTGGAATATCGTGTTTTTATCACTGTCTACACTGTCTGCTCCACTGTAAACTGCTTTGAATAAAATTAAATGTTTGTAAAAAATAGTAAATATAATAACATACGAGGTGTTCAAACCAGGACTTTTGATTGTGCAGAATAACAGAACAGTTATGAGAGTAAAAACTCCCTTTATTTCTCTATATAATCCCCTGCTACACTAATACACTTATCCCAGCGGTCCACTTGTGCCTGGATACCATCAAGGTAGAAAGTTTTCTCAGTACTCCAGAGCCATGATCAGACACTTCTGAAACCCTGGCCTCCCAGGAATTCCTAATATATAGCTACTAATAGCCCAAACATGTGGAAATGGCTAGGAGCGAGATCAGGACTGTAGTATGCGGGATGTGGCAAAAACTCCCAGCCGAGTTATTCCCATAACTCCACATTATTAAATATAAATATAATTCCACATTATCGGTTGATTTTTAAGGATCAGGCGTTTCACTGACTGTGGACTCTGAACCACCTTCCAGTCTTCTTTAAAAACACTCAAATATTGTACTGCGACTAAGAGTCTCATCAACGTATTGTGCTTGAAGTCTTCTGTAATTGTAAATAGTTTTTTCTCTTCCATTCACCAGAAAGCTAATCACAAGTCCCGGTTTGACTTGAACGCCGCTCATAGAGGTAGCTCTCTCAGGATGAAACAATATTTAAAAAATGTAAGTTCTTACCTGTGTGGTGTCTGTTGTCTATATTAAAAAAGAAGGAAATGAAAAAAGAATTAGAATTAAACACACACACACACACTTATATACACAGAATGCGGAGGCTGAAACTCACAGCGGCAGGTGGGTTTGGGCGAATCCCATGTGCCCAGTTTGGTGCACTGCGTCGTGTTCCTGCCCTCGAGGATGAAGCCGCTCAGGCAGCTGTATCTCAGCACGGTGCCCTCCACTGCTGGTCCAGGAGGAAGCACCATTACACGACCGTTCTCCAGAGACGTCCACACCTGTGCGCATGGCAGCACTGACACACACACACACACACAAAAACACACATTTACTTACTCACTTACTTACTTACCTATTCTCTGAGTCCCGAGTCGAGGTTCATGTGGTTGTTTTTCCGTTTCTGACACTATTGTTATGGTTATCTCCGAAAGCCACAACTACTCCAGTCTGGACATTTAAATGTGCCGTTCACGCTAAAAAACCGTCCGATGTCGAAACATTATGCAAAGAAGAGTGGGCCAAAATTCATCCATGATTAACTAATAAAAGACGATTATTCGGTTTAGGGGCAATTACTTTTTCACACTGTTCAAGGTAGGTTTGGGCAGCTTTTCTTTCCCTGAAATTATGAAATCATCATTAAATAAACTGCATTTTATATCTTTGTGTAGTACTAAAATTAGTTCGATAATCGGAATCATTTATCTAAATGTGCAAATATGCAAAAAAAATAAATGATATTAATTCAGGACGGGGGCGGATACTTTTTCACACCACCGGAACAATACAAGACATCAAACAATACATCTGGAACGGATTTGTTCAGTAAGCAAATATGGTTGTGTGGACGGCCAAGCGTCCACATACTTTTGACCATATAGTGTACGTATCTTAAATGTAGACACTACAGCCACATTTCCACTTTTTATGATTATTTATCTTGGCATGTTTTTCATTTTGTTTATGTTCTATGTGAACTGGAATCAAAGAACTGCTTAGATAAACACATTTGAATTCAAATTTAAATTTCTTTGATGACACTGATGAATCGTATGACTGTTATTTTTACGCTGTAATCTTCCCTTTAGACAAATGACTCTTCTTAATTAATAATACACTTATAGCAAACGGTACATGATTGATAGTTTGCCTAGATTTATGGAAATCTACATTTTTATACTCATTTAGCTTCATATTTTCATTTCTTCATAGTTTGCTTTCAAAGAGACAGGCTTTTTTTCTTTTTGTTTTTTTATGTACTGTAGTCTTGAGGAATAGATCTACAGGCTTCCTGAATGTCTCTCATTTTCAGTCCAGTCCATGAACCTGAGCAGTTTCAGAAAAATATTTTTCTTTGTTAAGTCACACAGTGAACTATAAATCATTTAAGCATAAAAAACTGTGAGAAACAGGTGCAGATGATGACAGATGATTAGGATGGTGATTAGTACACTGGTGATGCTGAATGCTGAGTGGTTGGAACAGACAAGAGGGGAGATGAGGTCGCTGCTGAGGTTGTTACATAAACAATCAATTTTTAAAATGTATCTTTAGGCACTTTGTAGTCTGTCACAGTGGCTCAAGTCTTCCTCCCAGTACTGTATATATGTATTAAAGACATACAGGAAAAAATGTTTAATTAATTTCAGTGTTTAACATATATATATATATATATACTGAACAAAAATATAAACGCAACACTTTTGTTTTTGCTCCCATTTTTAATGAGATGAACTCAAAGATCT
>JAOTRS010000012.1:15824177-15836766 GCA_028565755.1 Dinotopterus cunningtoni | reverse complement strand
AGTGTCGTCAGCAAACTTGATGATGGCGGTGGAGTTGGTAGTGGCCACGCAGTCGTGGGTGTACAAAGAGTACAGCATATATGTTTGCTTTTATCAATGTTTTCACTACTGCTGCTTCTAATAGCATTTCGATTAATGATTAATGTTTATGGATTTGAAAATGCAAATGGTGTTCAAGTCAAACCAGGACTTTTGATGACCTTTCTGGGGAATGATGGCATAAAACTGCTTGATATTTCAGAGCCCACTGCTGAACATTCAGCGAGAGAGACGCCTGATCCTTGACAGTAGACGAATAACTTGTCGCCAACTTGTGGAAGAGACGCATATGCCTGTGGGAACCATAAACACAATCATTCATGTTGCATGTTACAGGAAATCAGCTGGGAGTTATCGCACAGTTCTGACCTCGCTCCGAGGCGTTTCCACATTTGGGTCATTAAAGGAGTTCCTGGGAGGCCGGGGTTTCAGACAACAAGCAGGCAGTCCAATCATGGCTCTGGTGTACTGAGAAAACTTTCTTCCTTTGATGGGATCCAAGCACTAGTGAAACAGTGAGATAAGTACGTTAGTGTAGCAGGGGATTATATAGACAAAGTCCCATTTTCACATGAACATCTCCATAGAAATGGACTTTGTAGTCCAGTGGATCTTATTTATGTATGTTAAAGAGTTTTTACTCTAATAACTGAGTTCTGTTAGTCTGCACAATCAAAAGTCCTGGCTTGACTTGAACACCCCTTATATATACGTCATTAAAATACTTCTTTTAAATACATTTCGTTGCAGTGCTGCATGTGTGCATGAGGAAAATAATTTTCCATACATGAAATTTGTGAATAGACCATATATATAATGTTTTCTGACACAGCAGGGAAGACTGATTAACATGACCATAAATGTGCACTATATCAAATTTTAAAAATATTTTTTTCTGCAGTAGAGCTTGTTTTGTGCCTATTGTGCAGCTATGAATAAAGGACTAATAACCCAACCGTTAAATCCGCGTGGCCTGGGCACTGAGCTACTGATTTGTCCATCTCTGTGTTTAATCATATAATTATTTCTGGGTTGTTTAACATACTAATAGAATACTTAAAAACTAATTAGTATTTGTCGCAACCCTTGTGTAAATATTACCGCATATCATTCTTCATTAATGATTTAATGGTTTCATTGATAATTTTGCACACACACACACGCAAAAAAACCTGTGCATTCAGAAAAAAAATAAATACTACTTGGCTTTATAATGCTGCTTTTTTCATATGTGCCTTTCATTAGTATTCCTGGTCAGCGAGCCACGTTCTCCAGAGATGTAGTCCCTTATCAGAGCCTACACAGAGCCGCCCAAGGTTTGTTCAGCATTATGCCTTCAAAATGGCAGATAATAGGTTTTATAACTCTGCAGTCGTGATTTATGACTGGCTGTTGTGTAATACATTGTGCCAGTGTGTCTCCGTCTTTCAAAAAAAACAAAACAAAAAAAAACCTCCAGTCCCACTTTCGTGCTTTTGAAACGCTGGATTTGGAGTTTTAAGGAATTTGATGTGGGTCAGGTAAGCTGGATGGAACGACATTTACATCCTGAGCGGGATTTAGAAATGAAAAAAATATATAAATAAAAATGAAGGAACAGATGACGATCAGCACAGAGAGCAAAAGAGAGGGAGAGAGCGAGATAGAGAGAGAGAATTAAAGAGTGACAGAGTGTGTGAATGAGAGAATTAGGGAGATTCTTAGGATTCAATCAGGCTTAGAGAGAGAGCAATAGCATTTCCAGACCGAGTGGCTAGATGAATAGCGTCCTCCGTTGTAATAAATTGTTAATGGCTGTGAAAAGACCAGCATAAAGTGTGAGCATCACACTCATCACTTAGTTAAGCTGCATTAGTCTGACTGGTTTAGTTAAATGAGCAAGAATAGCATTTTAAGAGGCATTTTTAATTCCTTCAGGACTGACTTCCATCGTATGGATGGGGATAAAGCCAAGTTGTATGTTTCACTAGCGTAGGTACCAATCATTTCCGATGGGAAAAGAGTTTGTAAAACTAAAAATAAGTAAACAGTGATTTCAGGTCGAAGCCCACGTACGTCTGCTTGTCTTTCTATACGGCAGAACTCTCTGCCTAAATTATTAATGTAGTACCTAAGTACTGCCATAATTTCATTAAATTCTGTCCTGCGATCGTTTTAAGACGCGCCAACAGTGTGATGCATGTGCAGTACGCTGTCAAAACCTGTGGTTTCTCATGTGCTCATAACGTCTGTTCTACTCAACATTTTGATTTCATTTATGGTACAGGTTTAACTTCAGGCAAACACCCAAGTACTGCCAACGTTTCATTCAATTCTGTTCAGCCAGTTTTGCGCGATGCTGTGACAAAATCTGGCCGGACAGACATACAGATATACAGACACATACAGACAGACAGACAAAGAAAGAGAATTTTCTGAGACTGGTTTTAGGTGTATAAAACGTGAAGATATAATTGAAAGAGTAAGTTCTGGCCAATATACAGTACAGACAAAACCTTTTTTAAATTTATATAGATAGATGGTATTAAATCACATAGTTTTTTTTGTTTGCTTTTCTTTCTATGCTTTCTTTGCAAGGGTGCAACTAATTCTGAATTACAGTCAGACTCATTAAGCAGATATTTTAATTTTCTTTCATATGATTTAGAGGCATCACTTAAGTGCAGCTTTTTAGCGCTAGGTTTTGAGCTCACAACCTTCCTAATCAGTAGCCCTGTTTCTGAGGTGCGATGCAAATGAAGTCTAAATGGCCTCAGATAAAACCTGTGTTTCTGAACAGCATACACTCACATTAAAAAGCTTTTCAACACATTAGTACAGTTTAGCCGCCGTTGTCAATTAACGGATAAAAATAAATAAATAAATAAATAAAAGTGCTCCATCAATCCTTACTTCTTTGTATTTAAGGACTTCTTCGTTATCCACTCTCGAACTGTAATGAGACTGTAAATGAGTGCTTTATTATAGACAAGTGCACTTGTCTGGCGGAGCACGTACAGACTGTAAGGCTGGAAGTTAATTTAAGCTGAGAGTTGTCGTGAATGAAGGAGTGTCGGGGAAGCTACGAGCTAAACGTGGCATGCTACAACTGCTTAAGAATTTGATTAGGTAGCTAGCTTTACTACAAGCCAGTAAGAAAAAAATACCTCAGATTGTTGTTTTAAGCAAACTGAGGAAAAGAAGTGGAGAATTTTTAATTTATTTATTTATTAAATAAAAAAAAAAATTAGGTTTTGTTCATATGAAGAACTTTTAGTAGCAGTTAGCATTACCTAGCTGAAAAACAGCTTATCATCATCAAGTTTGTCTCTGGAAATATCTAGCTAGCTAATTATTTGGACATTTCTGCAATGTTAATAAATGACTGCTTGTTATCTAATATTAGCTGATGTTACCTGTTAAGCTAAATGCTACTAACTAGCATTTAATAGCTTGTATTTTGCAAGTTGTTTGATTTTAAAATAAAGTTGGCTGTGAGAAAAGAAAAGAAAATGTGGTTTAGCATTCTGAACAACAGCTTTTTACTAGAAAAGCTAACTATTTTTGGTAATAGCTCCTCATATTCTTGAAAGTGTACCTAAGCTAGTAGCATTAATGCTTATCCCAGTAACACTGGAAATTAGCCAGCATTAGTCTCAACTGTAAGACAAACGTGTGTCGTGTTTTTTGTTAAGCAAAAAACCAACCATTTTTTTTAATAGTCAGAACTAGATTTCTTTTTTTCCTTTCGGCTCATTCATAAGCTCTTTTTATTTTGATTTTATTATGCTGCACTATTTAACAATGAAAAAACCCTTAGTCTTAATACACTAGACTAACAGTGCATTTTTCACACATTAATGTAAAGAGATGTGGTGATTAAAGCAGCTAACAAATGAATAGAATACGATGTAGAGGATGTGAATTACAGTAGGACTTGCGATGTGGCTTTCATGAACAAGGCGACTCTTTGAGCATTTCGAGCGCACACTGGGGAAAAAAAACGCTGGAAGCCGACTCACATTACTAAAACGCTATAATATATGCTTATGCTGAAAACTCTTCAGCCTTCTGTATTCATGATTCTGCCTTTTATCACATACAGTGCATCTAGTGAATCTTATCAACATCTGAGTTGTCTGGCACAGTGTAGCGATTTAGAGAGAGAGCAAGAGAGAGAGAGAGAGAGACAGAGATAGAGTGTGTGTGTGTGTGTCAAGAGGATCTGTCTGCACTGCTGCTTGTTACAATAATCCATTGTAGTATATTGCAGGCGGCACGGTGGCTTAGTGGTCCGCACTGTTGCCTTGCACCTCTAGAGTCAAGGGTTCGATTCCTGCCTTGGGGTCTCTGTGCATGTGAGTTTGCTCATGTTCTTGGTGGGTTTCCTCCAGGTACTTCAGTGTCCTCCTACAGTCCAAAGACATGCAGATTGGGCAAACTGTTATTCCCAGATTGACCATAGTGCTCCCTGTGATGGATTGGCGCAATATACAGAGTTTATCTTGCCTCATGCACTAAATCTTCTGGTATGTGCTCCAACCCCCCCGTGACCCTGTACATAATAAGGGGTATGGAAAAAGAATGAAGAAGTGCAGGATTATTATTAATAATAATAATATTTTGGAAGTTGGCACAGTGGCTTAAGGGTTAGCACTGTGGCCTTGCAGCTCAAGGATTGAGGGTTTGATTCCTGCCATGGGTCTATGTGTGTGCCCTGCCATGGATTGGCATCCTGTCCAGGGTTTACCCAACCTTGTCACCTTGTTTACCCAATTCAAGTCAATTCAACAAATGGGTGATAGACAAGAGCTTTGACAAGGAGCCATTTGGGATTTTTGAACTGAGTCTGTTTTTCTGATTCATTGGAAATAGCAGGATTCCCCATTTTTTTTTTGTTAAGGATGAGTGTAGATCACACTTATTCTTGCAGAAACCGACAGGCGCCAAGGCCACGCCTCCTGATTTGAATCACCGTCGCCATATTTGCAAATAATGAGACTGAACTGTGAGTGCAAATAGTAAGACTCTCGCTACTGCCCCAAATAATTATTCCTTACAGTTGGCTTATTTTGGAAAGGGCCAGTCTTTCACACAAAAGAGGTTTTCTCACACAGGGAATTAGTTTCATCATCCTCAAAGATGAAAGCTCTTAGTTTTCCCCTCTGTTTGCTTGCACGGTCTTGTGGTGTGTCTGTAAGGGTTGTTGTGCCTCCTCAGCCTTTCGTCCATTGGCGCTCATGTCAGACGTTAGTTTATGGGTGCAGACACGAGCATCGTCGTAACAGCTGGCTTGGAGGCATTTCAAATCGTGACCGTTTCAAGGGGACTTGAGTCGTTCGAGATGCAACCACTCAGGGCTCATTATCAATAGCTGCTGGTGTAATTTTATCCCAGATTCTTGGCTTGAGTGTGCAGTGTGTTCTGAGTGGGTAGTTGTACCATGTTTTGTGTGCGTGTGTGTATAAGTGTGCATGCTTTAAATTGCTTTAAATAAAGCCAGGCTACTTAACATGTACCCTGCATCCATATTCGTAGCCCTCTGCCAGCATCATGATTGCAGCAGTTAATCATAAACAAAGTGGTAATTACGCTGACCCATTTGTGATCTATTTTAATAATTTGGGGGATATTTAATAAATAACGCTTATGCGTGTCTTCTATACCAGCACTATGTTCCGGTCTTACACTGCATACGTCCACAGGGAATTCACTACCCTTGAGATAAGAGGAACTCTATATAGAAGCCTGAAGTCGTCCAGTCCTGCTGTAGAACCCCAGCTTTTATTTGCTTCTTATTTTCTTCACCATAATAGCACTGATGGCAGCGCTGGAGTGCGTAATACAGGCTGTAAATGCCACACTTATTCCTTTGTGTAGACGCTCAGACGCTCTTTTTTCCTCCCCGCACTAAGTGCATTGACTTTGAGTGTGTATAGACGCACACTAATAATATGATCATTATCAGCTTTTGGACAGATTGTGTAAGTGGTTGTGCAGGCAGTATAGTTGTGATGCCTTAAATCAGATTAAAGGTCTTATCAGATATCAGGAAATCCATTTCGGATGCATAGATTGTGACCTAGTAATTGGGTTTTTCGGCATTAACACCGTTAATCTGATATGGTTTGGGTTTTTTTCAACGTCTTTATGTGCGTGCAAACGTAAACATGTAGAGGAGACTGAATGGGCCAGAAATCACAGTGACCGTCTGAGCACTTTTTGCAATTTCTCTTTGCAGTTTTTGCAAAATGACACAAAACCCTGAAGAAACCATGCACAAACACTTTGTTCCCGGCGAAATGCATGTTAAAAGTCGTTCTTTTTTTTTAATGTCACTCTGACATTCATTTTTACATTCATTCATTTCACAGCTGATCTTATTTAAAATAGCGACCAAGTGAACCGCGCAAATGATCCTTAATGGCCTTAATCAAGAACCCTAAGAGTAACAACTTGGCTTTACCATGATTCAGACTTGAGCCCTGGCTGCTGAGCCCTTAGCAACCCAGTTACGAATACGTGTACAATGCAGACGTGAATTTTCAGAAGGGCTTCACCACCTTCGGCAGGAAGAATTTCATGTCACCTTCTTGTCATGAATCAGGTTTATTGACTTATTGGTTTATTGACGTACTGTTACATTCAGTATGTACACAACAGTGTACACTATGTGTCAACCCTCTCGAATGGATTTGAATGAAAGTGTACAGTACTGTGCAAAACTCCCGAGCCTTCTTATTTCTTCAAATTATTTTGCTTCAATAGAGCTAGATTTTCTTGTATTTTTAATGAAGTCTTGAGGAATAGCTCGCCAGGCTTCCTGAAGCTCTCATTTTTTGGCACTCGTTTTCAGATGTTTTTTGTTTTATAAGCCACACATTGACCTATGAATCATTTGAGCATAAAAAGCATATAGCATAATGCATGATCTAGCGAGCAACAGGTGCGGATGATGATGGATGATCAGGCTAATTAATAATGAATAGATGATTAGTATACTGGTGATGCTGAATGCTGAGTGGTTGGAAAGAGACGAGAGGGGAAATGAGGTCGCTGCGGAAATGAGGTTGAGACATAAACATTTTAAAGCCTATTTCTTTAAATTATTGTACTGTACATCATTTCATTTAATCTAGTTTTGAAGAATTTGAAGAAATGAGGGCTACTCGGCTCAAGACTTTCCACACAGTACCGTAGGTATTTTTTTTTTAAACTCTAGCCGCGGATGAGATTAATTCTTCAGATCACACCTGGCCTGCAGGCTCTTCAGTCTTTCACCAAGGGGCTTTGAAGGCTTACAAAGATCCTACAAACGATTGCCAGTAGAAAAATGAGTGTGCGAACTCGAGAGCTCTTCATTCTTTCTCTCTCTTTCACACACACATACACATTGACTCAGCAGGAGCATGTCCAGCTGGGAGAGCGGAATTCCTGGACACAGCAGCTCTGCTCCACAGATCCAGCATCTTTGGTCACAGTCATGGATTGTGACTGAAAAATGAGACTCGTATAACGTGGCATGAGATAAAAGTGAAAAAGCGAGGATTAAAACAGGGATCGGTCGTCTTGCACACATCTAAACTGAAGAAACACATCCTTAAGCCCTCTGTGCTATTGCTATTCACACCAGCAATTTACAGTGCAATAATAGCTGTCTATCCTCCTATCTTTTTTAAAAAAATATTCTTATATGCTGCTGCTCGCTCATATGCCTTTTATGAGAGTTAATTTGCATACGCATTTGGCCCGGCTCGGCACAATTACGCTGTCTAGCTCGTCCTGATGCTGTTCTAATTATGTAGTTATCCATACTGTCCCATATAATTTCGCCGTATCGTGCTGTTCTTGTACTTCTGCACTGTGATCTTGTCAAACACTTGTTGCACAATTTGTACTTTATGTCGTTGTGTGTGTGTGTGTGGATCGTAGAGACTGCTTTTTTTTTTTTTTGTCTATCCTGCTCTCTCCGAACGTGGTTTATTTAACCGCTCGTCTCAGTAAGTACTTTGACCCGGTCAGGGTCACTGTGTGGCCTTGGAAACACTAGGCTCGAGATGGACGCCGGTATATCTGTACACACACACATTCCCGCACTCAGTCACACCTGGGATGTAATTAAGAATCGCCAGTCCACCGACAACAATGTTTTTAGACAGTGGAAAGGAAAAAAAAGAAAGAAAAGGAGACAATGGGGGGAGCATTACAGACAGTAACCCTGGCTCAGGTTCAAACCAAGAACTCGCTTCACATTATTCATCTAAATTTGCCTTGTCCAGGCTTTGCTCGTTTCTTCAGCGCGGTGTGCTTACTACAGCAATATCAGCATCCTCATCTGTAATACAGCTTGGATTTGTTAAACAAAACGAAACAAAAAAGCAGGTGTGTGTGTTTTGCACTTTTGGCAATGATTTGTATATCTTGATTAGTTACAGCTCTTGTTCAGGGTCTGACTTCAATAGAAAATAAATATATACTTATTTTAAAAGAAAACATCTTATTCAGTTGAAGATTATATAAAATGTATGTGGCTGTATGGCCACATAGTGGCTTAGTGTTTAGCACTGTTGCCTAACCTGGTCCAAGGTCCGGGTTTGATTCCGCTTTCGGTCTGTGTGCATGTTCTCCTCGTGCTTGATGGTGGGTTTCCTCAGGGGTCTCCAGTTTCCTCCCACAGTCCAAAGACCAGCAGATTAGGCCAATTGGTGTTCCGAAATGGCCCATAGTGTATGACATCACTTCACGGTCATGACGCCACATCATCACGGTCTTGACATGGTCTGTTCCAAACTCTCTCACAAACAAATCAAACTACAAAAATATGAAGGTGATCGGGGAAGAATGGTTTTTTAGTAATAAGGAAAAACTATGTTTGTTTAAACTTCATAATGTTTTTAAGTTTTAAGTCTTTTGTGCGGTAAATATGAGAACTTGAATTACTTTGCCGTGAATTACAGTGTATACAGTGGATTGAAAGTACAAAAAGCCAGCTGTTCCAAAATACATGTATGCAACAATTGCACGGAAAATGAAAAACATATGTTAGAATGTCAAATATACAGTTATCTTATTCATATTCATTTATTCTACAGTAATTCATTTTAAAAAGTCCAGTTTTGTTTAGTCTGTATCCTCTTTAGTCTCAGATTCCTGGTCTTATCTGAAAGCCGTGTAACCTGATGTGGTCTCGTGGCCTTGTGGTATCGCATCCACCTCAAGGTTTGATTGTATTGAACGTTCTGAGAAGCTTTTCTGCTCAGCCTGGCTGTAAGGCGAGAACACTTGAGTTACTGTAGCTGTCAAAGCGTTCTCCATCTTATTGATTCCCTCTCATCAGCGAGGTGCTCACAGAACTGCTGCTCATTGGCTGTTTTTGTTTTTTTTAGCTGTAAATCCTAGTTACTGTTTGTTGTGTGTGAAAAAAAACAAAATAAAAAAACAGCCCAGCTGGCACCAACGACCATGTCATCATCAGAGTCACTCAGATTTTCTTCATTCGGATGTTTGATGTGAACATTAAGTGATTTTAGATTTGCATGATTTTTAAGCGTTGCACAGCTGCCACATGATTGGCTGATAATATAGTAATATATAATATAGTGCTGGAGCTGATACCAGGAGAATTTGGGTACGAGGCGGTGTACACCCTGGCCAGGGTGCCAGTCCGTCGCAGGACAATAACACACTTAAGCAATTTGGGAACGCCAATTAGCCTAATCTGCATGTCTTTGGACTGTGGGAGGAAACCCACCAAGAACATGTAAACTCTATGCACACAGACCCAAGGCAGGAACCCTCGATCCTCGATCTTTACGTCACATCTCTTTCACTGCCCAATACACCCAGAGTCTACATCTCCCTTACTTCCCGAACAAACCCACCTCCTTCTCTGCCCAACTAACCAATAGGCCACATCGTTTTCACTGCCCAACAGATACATAAGCCACACCTCTTTCACTAGCCAACATAAACATAGGCCACACCTCCTTCTCTGGCCAGTGGATACATAAGCCACATCTACTTTACTGCCCAACAGACCAAAAGGCCACACCTCTTTCACTGTCCAACAAGCACATAGGCCACACCTTCTTCACTACTCAACAAACCCACAGGCCACACCTCATTTACTGTCCAACAAACCCATAAACCACACCTCATTTACTGTCCAACAAACCCATAAGCCACATCCCCTTCACTACTCAATACACCCATACCTGTAGGCCACACCTCCTTTACTGTCCAACAAACACATAGGCCATGCCCCATTCACTGTCCAACAAACCCATAAGCCACACCTCATTCACTGTCCAGCAAACCCATAAGCCACACCCCTTCACTGCCCAAAAGACACATTGGCTACACCTTATTTACTGTCCAACAAACCCATAAGCCACATCCCCTTCAATACCCAATACACCCATAGGCCATGCCTCATTCACTGTCCAACAAACCCATAAGCCACACCCTCTTTACCACCCAATACACCCATAGGCCACACCTCCTTCAATGCCCAACAAACCCACCTCCCTCACTGGTCAACAGACACATAGGCCACACCTCCTTAACTGGCCAACAAACCCATAGGCCAGTTCCTTCACTGCCCAACAATCCCATAGGCCACACCTCCTTCACTGCCCAACAAACCCATAGGCCACACCCACGTCAGTGCCCAACAGACACACAGGCCACACCTCTCATCGCCTAACAGATACATAGGCCACACCTTCTTCACTGTCCCACAAACCCATAGGCCACACCTCCATTACTGCCCAACAAACACATAAGAAAACAAAAACTTCACCTCCCAACATGCACATAGGCCACACCTCTTTCAGTGAACCATGTAGACAGTATAGCCAGACCTTCTTCACAACAATTTACAGGAACTCAGCCCCACCCCATTCACTGGGATGAATCTTTATAGACACCATACTTGGATCCATTTAAATGTGTCAATCTACCCACAAGGCTACCTACAATCTACAATATTTCTGGGAGGTGGGAGCACCTAAAGAACCGAGAGGAAACCCACACAAACACCAGGAGAACATGTGATACTGTGGGGTTAATATGATAAGGTTTCTAAATAACAGTATATTAGTAATATGCGTAGGGTCTTAGTCAGACACACATAAACAACACATGCTAAGGCGCACACACATACACACACACGTGCTTACACGCACACGCACACACACACATGAACCTGCTGTGCTAAATACTCACAGACATCAAATAGAAAACCCACTGAGAGCCCGGTGAGAGTGTGTGTTTGTGAACGAGATGGAAAGCAGGCTATCAGGAGTAGCAGAAAGCTTACTGGCAGCATTTTTCACTGCAGCCCTCGAGCCTTCAGCCAGACTGCCATTAACACTTTACACACACCACAGACACACACACGCACACATGCGCACAAGCTACAGTAACACAGCCTGTTTTTCTTTGCTGCATACCCTGACATTTGTTCGGTTCTCCTGCTAAGCTGTGAATCGGCTATGGCGCTTATTTCACTACGGCCGTGCACCTCAATCAGCACCATTTTGAATTTCATGAGGACATCTGGTTATGGGGAAATAAAAATCCCATCTCTTGGCTCTAGCTTTAGAAGTGTTTACCGACTGCACATTAGTTAAGTCAATTCCGTTTTAATTGTCATTCCATCATCGGACATAAACGGGACGTAGGAGGATAACAATTTAAAAAATATTTAAAAAGAGGAATTTTAATGTCATCTTCTTTAATTTACTTAGCCCTTTTATTGCGCCGCTGCTATTTCAATAAACATTTGAGATTGGAGTTGTAATACGGAATGTTTTTTCTCTGAGTGATAACTTACAGTGCACGAGTTAAAGCTTAGAACAAAATAAAAATGAATATAATATTATACAGTACAAACAAGGTCACAAAAATAGTAACAAATTAATATTCAAAAGAGAGTGCCTTAGAGATTTATGTATACTTTAACAATGCCTTTTTATGTTATTTTTAGGAATTTCATCCTAGCACTGTTTGTGGTTCATTATTCTGAAAGATGCAGTAACTGTGCACTATTTAAAGGTTCTTTTAGAGTCATGATAATTAAAACTGCTTAGAAAAATAACGGATAAGATGTAGTAATATACTGACACAATTATATTGTTTAATACTGAATTTACAGCAACCATTTCATCAAAATATTATATAGTCCAGGGTCGAGTGTCTGATTCCCGCCTCGGGTCTGTGAAGAAGGTGTGGCCTATGGGTTTCTTGGGCAATGAAGGGGGTGTGGCCAATGTGTCTTTTGGGCAGTGAAGGGGTGTGGCTTATGGGTTTGTTGGACAGTGAATGAGGAGTGGTCTATGTGTCTGTTGGGCAGTGAAGGGGTGTGGCTTATGGGTTTGTTGGACTGTGAATGAGGTGTGGCCTATGGGTTTGTTGGACAGTGAATGAGGTGTGGCTTATGTGTTAGTTAGGCAGTGAAGGGGTGTGGCTTATGGGTTTGTTGGACAGTGAATGAGGAGTGGTCTATGTGTCTGTTGGGCAGTGAAGGGGTGTGGCTTATGGGTTTGTTGGACAGTGAATGAGGTGTGGC
>JAOTRS010000012.1:15798699-15816053 GCA_028565755.1 Dinotopterus cunningtoni | reverse complement strand
CGTATAAGCATTTCACTGCATATCGTACTGTGTATGACTGTGTATGTGACAAATAAAATTTGAATTTGAATTTGACATATTATAAAAACGTCAAATAATGAACCATCATATCTCATAGCTAAAACACTGGCCAACAACATGGATTGTAGTGTACTTATTTATTTTTCTTATTAATGAAAATGTAACTAGTTCGTCATACATTATTATACCACTACTCAGTTTCCAGGCAACCAAAACACAAGACTGGACAGCTTTCATGGACTAAGTAATTAATTAATGATTTGTCCACCCTTGAGCTATTTCTATACCGAGTTTAACACGCACACAAACCTTATCGCCATGTGCTGAAACATAGTGAAAACCGTGACGTATATATGATGTATAACTGCAGCTTACATGCACATGCTATTGATTATGAAAGAAGAAAAAAAAAAACAATTATAGCCCTGACTTACACTAAAATCCTTAATCCTCTACAGAGAGCCAGACGGGCTAAAGCAGGCATCTCCAAGTGAGCGCTTATGGACTTCAATCAATTCCGCTACTACAGCTGTTCCTCGCCATTGACTTTTGAATTTCGTATTTTCTTCCCTACCACCCTCCTTTTTTTTTTTTTTTATCTAAAACATATTTTTTTTGATCTTCTCCACAAAAAACGAGAACATAATCAGCAAGCCATAGAAGCATGCAGCATAGTCGCTGTTGCTGATGAGACAAGACGGCTCCTGTTCAAACACAAAGACACACTCCTGTTACGCACTCAGACAATATTCACTGCTCAGAATGGAAATATATATATTTTTCTTTTCATTCCGAAAGCAATTTCGTCTCACAATTTGGAGTTAGGGTAAAAAAGAGGCACTCTGAGTGTATGAGTGTGTGTGTGTGAAGAGAGAATGCATGTCTGAGAAAGAGAGAGAGAGAGAGAGAGAGAGAGAGAGAGAGAACGATGCTGGATAGAACATTAATAGAAATCGTGTTAGCACTGATGCATTTAATCCTGGATGAAAAAGAGTTGTTTAAAAGATTGTAAAGCGTTTATATATTAAAACACACACACACACACACACACACACACACACACTCACAGAAAGGAGCTGAATGGGATGGTGATTACTGCCAGAAAGCCTTTTGTCTTTAGGTGATGGTGGCGACTAACACTACAGCACAAATTGCTACAACTCGCCCAGCCTAAAACGAAACACGATAATCTTTTCCAGGAATTTTAATTCATACAACGTATTATTTCACGAAACATGCAATCCCATGTTCTTCCTTAAGAAGAATGAGCTTCGGTTAACGTTCACATGAACATCAGGATGGGGGAGGAATGCCATCTCAGTTCCTTTGACCATGATATTTTTTCTCTGCTAGATGGGCTTGGTTGAGTGTTTCAGAAACTGCTGATCTCCTGGGATTTTTACTCTCTCTCACACACACACACAAACAGATGGACACACAAGAGCAAGTGGAAGTTCTGTAGGCAGAAAAAGGTCAGAGGAAAAAGAACAGACCGGTTTGATCTCAAAGGAAGGTTACGGAAAAATCAAATCGCCGACCGCGGGGAGCAGAAAAGCATCACAGAACGCGCATCATGTCGGCCCTCGGGGTCGAAGTCACGCTCTTGCAAACTTTCTATGAAAGGAGTCTAATTCAGTCGGAGCCGATTCCCTGTAAGGGCACTCTCCTATTAAAAGCGACGAATATCACGTGCTTGCTCTGACCACAGAATGTTGAGAATGTTGAGAAACAGTGCAGAAAGCGCTATCCGCCTCTTCCGCTTGCATGAGCTCAATAATCGTCTAGTGATTGATGAAAGAGTGCATAGGCCACACCTCCTTTCCTAGAGAACACCACCAGTCTGCTCTCTACACTCCAGTCTACGGATGGATTGTAGCACCCGGGAATCAAACTTGCGATCTTTGGATGATAGTGACATGATAGGGATGATAGTGTTGTGCGTCTCGGGAGCTTACACTTTACACGCTCACTCACTCACTCATCTTTTATACCGCTTTATCCTGTATTCAGGGTCGCGGGGCCCTGGAGTCTATCCCTGGAGGCTTAGGGCACGAGGCAGGGTACACCCTGGACAGGGTGCCAATCCATCGCAGGGCGCACACACACACATACACTCACACACTCATTCACACACTATGGACAATTTGGGAACGCCAATTAGCCTAACTGACATGTCTTTGGACTGTGGGAGGAAACCGGAGTACCCGGAGGAAACCCACCAAGCAAGGGGAGAACATGCAAACTCCATGCACACAGAGACGAGAATCGAGCCCGGCCGGGAAACGAACCCGGACCCTGGAGGTGCAAGGCGACAGCGCTACCCACTACACCACCCTTACACTTTACAGTTTGTTTGTTTTTTTTAAATCTCATGGGGATTAAATTGAAGTATTTTTAACATTAATAGAGAGAGAGAAAAGAAAAGCCGGCTGAGGGAACAATTGTTGCTGTAATGTAAGTGATAACAGGAAGCAGGAAGTGGTGTGTCATGACATTCCCAACTTTAGTGTAACTATGACAATACTATACTATATCTATGTATACTATATATGTACTAGAACTACGTATAATATAACTACTATGAGATAAAAAGTAAGAGGGACGTCCAAGTCAAACCAGGACCTGTGATGAAATTTCCAAAGCGTCAAAGAGACGCATCTGTGCACACAATCATTCATTTACATGAAGGCATTTGCCAAAGCGACTTACATTTTTATCTCATCATACATCTGAGCAGTTGAGGGTTAAGGGCCTTGCTCAAGGGCCCAACAACTTGTCGGTCATAGGATTTGAACCTGGGACCTTCCGAAACGCTAAGCTACGCCTGACCCCATTAACCAACAAGACTTCTAATCCAGACCACGCTCCAAGGCATTTCCACATGTATGGGAGTTCCTGGGAGGCCAGCGTTTCACACATTCACACGATGTCTTGATGGTATCCAAGCACTAGTAAAAAACACTGGGGTAAGTGCATTAGTGTAGCAGGGGATTATATAGAGAAACTTCTCTATTCTGTTATTCTGCACAATTAAAAGTCCCGGTTCGACTGCGTACTGCATGCAACATTCATCAATCAATAAACCATTTGAATCGTAAACATTTCAGACACACGACTTCCAGGTGCTACATTCTGCTTTAGGTTTTCTTGTCACCTTTAATTCCTTTATTTAGCTACTTGAAAACCTTTCCGACAGGAAAACACAGTGTTGTAAGTTTTTAACGGATAACTTTGTCCCCGAGGGACGGACCGAAGGAATGCTTAATGATTCCGCACTGAACCTTTTACTTTCAAGAGGTTACAGTTAAGCTTATGAGGGTCTTACCGAAGAAATCAACAGCATCTCTGGCTTGGGCCGAGGCTTGAAATCATAAGCACTTCATTTATTTTTGTTTTTCCCCCGTCTGGTATACATCCGGCCCGCTTAACGAGTCCAGTACGCCCGGAAAAAGGTACAATAATGCGTTTTCGGCAAGAAAAAAGAAGGACGAAAATTACAATTGTTCTCATACACATGAACTGGCACTTGAGAGACTCTTTAATATTTTCATAATAAAATGCACCGTACTGTAGTTGAACTGTCTGAGATTCACTGTTTACTTACATAATCTCACAAATAGCTCTAGACAGGAGGTCAGTGCAGCTTGCAAACGCGATTACATCGCTGCTATTATGCTGTTTGGAATCATTTTCATATTATAGACATGGAACATGAAGTCAGCGAGATAGTACAAATATGCTTCGAGTCGGTTTATGATTTATGCCACGTCTAGAGAGAAAACAAGAAAAGCTAGTGTGTGTTTGTGTATGACAGAGAGAAAGAGAGAGTGTATGCAAGATCTGTATGAGGAATCACCGTGAGTGTCTTTGACCGTAAGAACAGAACCGTGAGAATCAGGGAGAGACGCTAAGCTGAACCGTCTGCCTTCTTCTTGGATTTGGGTGTCATTCAAAGACCCTGTTTACCTCCCAGCTGCCAATCAGGAGCAATTTGGGAGGCTGGGACGACTCTATAGCCTTTACTTACTCGAACCAGAGCGGTGAGGAATGAGTCGATTAGCCTGTCCGTCAGGGAGAGGATTTCCAGCCCGGGGTTCGCCAGCGGGTTTATTATCCTCACTCAGCGACCGATCTCTCAGAAAGGACGACTCGGTTAAACACGATGTCATCCTATGACTTATATTTTTTTATTATTGGCTTTGTTGTGTCTTTTTTGCACGAGATGGATTGATTGCACGTTGCCGAAGAAATAAATAAAGAAGGAAAGAATAAATCAGGGTCTTGGTGTGATGTGTAATTATACAGTACAGTTTTCGATCTCAATACGATTACAGCATTAAAATAACCTGGCATTTTATCTTTAAGGACTCTTTGCTTCATTTCAGTGATAGAGATAATGTTTCCACTGAAGGCCAACTGCATTACACCATTTTTATTATCTCTCAGTAATCAGACTATTGGACTACAGCCACTCTCGTTCCATTACCCGAGGGTCGAGGAAGTGTAACCAAATTCATTTACTGAATCGAGTTACTCCAGATGACTACAGTCTAAACAGTGCCCGATGATATCACTTACACGTCTGAAAACAGACCGTCCTTATCATATATTCTACCTACTGTATAATAATCTGTTATAATAACCGCAACTCCTCTGGGAAGGATTTCCACTAGATTTTCAAGTGTGGCTGTAGTGTAGTTTATGGTCATTAAGCAACGAGGATATCATCAAGGTCAGGTCTGATGTTGACTTCCAGTTCAGTCCTAAGGTGTTCAGTGAGGTAGAGGTCGGGGATCTGTGCAGGACACTCGAGAATTTGAGACTTTTATTTCCATTATGATGTTATACAGTACAGACATTCTATTCTGATTCCCGTCCAGGTTCGATTCCCGTCTCTGTGTGTATGGAGTTTGCATGTTCTCCCTGTGCTTGGTGGGTTTCCTCAGGGTTCTCCGGTTTCCTCCCACAGTCCGAAGACATGCATGTCAGGTTAATTGGTGTTGCCTGTAGTTTGTGTGTATGTGTGTGTGTGCGCTGCGATAGATTGGGACCCCGTCCACTGGATTGGCCACTCATGCCCTAAGTCTCCTGGGATAGGCTCCAGGCCCCCCGCGACCCTGTATACAGGACAAAGCGGTATATAGTGAGAGTGAGTGTATCAGCTTCCATCCGACACGTGATTATTGGTGTGATGTGTATCAGAGACGCAGATCAGCGCCAGGTGCTTAGAAATAAACTAATAGTGCAGGTATGGATCAAGTCCGGACCTATGACCAACACCTGGATTGAAATGAAGTTTTTTTGGGGGGGTTTTAAATGTAGGATCATTGATACTGTGCATTTGTTGTCATTCTTTAGTGCATTTATATTTCTGCTCAACAAAACTTAAAATACACCGTCATGTCTGCTTGTAGAGTCATTCTGCATAGTTTCAGGGAAATTAGCATTGTTTAAAAAAACCTTACAAATTCTGCAGATGGGAATCACCAGGGACCAGCCGATACGATATTATCATTGATATTATCATTGATTCGATTTGTAGTAGTATCATGATTATATATGAATAGTATCATGAGTATATATGAATAGTTCAGACTGCTGTTTAGATCTGTAGGATCATTAAGGAAAGGTAACATCTTAAATTCAAACGTATAAATATAGTCCATATAATGTATATGATTTTGGATGTGGAGGTCTTATTATAACACTAAAGGAGCCGTCGAGCAGTGGCTTGTTTAATGCCTTTATGTGCTTTACGGCTGACGAAACAGACAAAAAACTTTTGCATTAACACCTTAGACTGCTACAGTAGTAGAGTGCTCATCATCATCAGTAGGTTCATGGGGCCGCTATAAATGCTGTAAGATCGCTTCTTTAATCATACGTCTATCATTAGAGGCTCTACATGAAGAACGCACGTTATCACAGAATAGGTTTGTCACCGAATATCTCGGGATCTCCACAACAGACCATCATACTGTATTTTTGCGTAGCCGTTTCTAACAATAGTCATTCCCGCAAATGTGACAGCTTTACACGAATCTGGATGTAGATTTATATTTCGATCCCTAACGAGCGCGCCCGAGGCGACATCGGTAAAGCACAATCCTCAGATTAGAACTGATGGCAAGCAGAACGATCCTCCGACACACCGAACCGTGTGATTTTACATCATTACTCTTCTAAAATAAACTCAAAGGGTACTAAGAGTGTTGAATGGATGTGCAGTACATCGTTCCTGAGGGTCCTGGAATGAGCAGGACGGCCTTTATGATCATATCCGTGTACGTCTGTGTGTATGTAATTAGAGCTCTTTCAGATTTCCGTGCATCTGACTCGCTCTTGTTTCTGGTCACTTGGCTGGAATTTAACCTCGCGGCCCCGGTTTCACCGTCGGCTCTTTAACACCTCTATGCTTTGCTTCATTGTAAATCGCTTTGGATGAGAGCATCTGCCGAATGAATAAATGCAAATGTAAATGCCACCACTCTTGTGCTCTTTCTCTCTCTCTCTCTCTCTCTCTCTCTCCATGGTGGGTGTGAGTACACAAAAATGAATCACTTTCAGTTTGAGTCTCTCGATTAAATCCGCGGTCGAATCCGCTCTCTGCTGACAGTGGACACACGTTTTTTTTTCCCCCTTAATCCCTTAATTAAGACGCTTTGTTATCTCGCCGCTTTGTCCCAGGAGGTTTGCCTTGCTTATGAGTAAACACGTTCCGTGCACAAATGCTAATTAACTCCGTTTACACTCGCAGACACTCGGTGCGTGCCCTTAAACACACTGTAGCTGAAATATCTCAAGACTGTAACAAACGTCGGTTAATAGACATACGTGTAACCAAGAGCGCATGCCTTCCAGAGTTACCGAAGGTGCCGAAGCGCACCACTGCTACGAGTAGATGTAGACTGAGCCAAGCACATTGCACTCCAACGTTTAACCTTATGTTTGAGCATACATACATTCCACCTTTCATATGTCTTTTCCAAAGCACTGAGGAAACACCTCCTTCACTGAGATTGAGGCACAAAGGACAAACATGCTTGACTGAAATCTAGGCACAGAGGCCCCACCGCTTCACTGCGATCAAGCATCAGAGGTCTTAATTGTGACTAACAGACACAGTTCCAGCTTCCACCATTAAGATACAATTAAGATCCAATACAGAGACTGAGGCACAGAGGACTCACCTCATTCACTGAGAATGAGGCACAGAGGACACGCCTCATTCACTGAGCATTAAGCACAGAAGCTATGCCTCCTTCATTGAGGATAAGCAACAAAGGCCATACATGCTTCAATGAGGATGAGGAACAGGTGCCATTGCTCCTTTAGTGAGGATGAGGCACAGACTCCATGCCTGCTTCAGTGAGGATGAGGCACAGACTCCATGGCTCCTTTAATGAGGATAAGGCACAGGTGCCATGCCTGCTTCAATAAGGATGAGGCACAGACTCCTTTGCTCCTTCAGTGAGGATGAGGCACAGACACCATGGCTCCCTTAGTGAGGATGAGGCACAGACTCCATGCCTGTTTCAGGGAGGATGAGGCACAAAGGCTATGTCTGCTTCACTGAGGATGAGGATCAGAGGCCATGCCCCCTTCACTGGAACTGTGACATAGAGACCATACTTCCTGAAGTTACCATGCCTCCGCCATCAGAAACAAATCACAGAGTTCACAGCTTCTTAATCAGGACTAAAGCACAGGTAGCACACTTCCTTAAGCAACACTGACAGGCACAGAGACCATGCCTCTTTCATAAGACTGAGCCAAACACACAAAACCAAGAAAAATTCACATAAGGTTTCTCAATAATAATACATTCCCTGCTGTTTTGAAGCATAACAGGTGTACTGTAAATACTGAAACAGGTGCAACGTTTTAAATGAATATACCCTCAACGCTTACCTTTCATGTGCATGTAGCTAAATGATGGATAGTTTGAAGCAAACACAAGCCGAAAACATGAGCAACTCTTTCTTTTTCGATGTGAAGGGGAGGAGGAGGGGGGAAGACAGATTTGCATTCGTTGCCTCGAGCACATTCACACACACAGCCACAGTTTTATGGGAATGTGCCATCGGCAGCTGGCGTGCACGATGTGCCACTTTTCAAGTGTTTCACAGCCCCTCTCTGGTATTTTATCACTGCATTTTCTCCGGCTTCAAAGGCCTATACTGCTCATTTCAGAACCATGGACAAGGACACGGCTGGATGCCACAGGTGCTTGCAGAAGCGTTACCCAGGGGCGTACAACGCGCCTGTGAAATTTTACACACGTTCCTATCTGTCATGCAAACATGGTGTGGAGCATTGCATCTGAATCAATGAAGGGAGACAAAATGTATATAGTAATGTATTCCAATAGCGTCTGCCTGCAAGCCGACGAGCTTCACCCACAGCGAATGTGCAAATACTAATAATGGACAAAAATCAAATGCAATTTCATTTCAGTCAGAAAGGCAGGGTAAAAAAAAAGAGAGAGAGAGAGAAAGAGGGAAAAAAACTTGATATAAATTCATGCCATTTATTTTTCTTGCTTCAGGTCGACATCTCTCACCAGCCATGATCAATCTCTATAACAGAGTCGCCCTGCAGTGGAGATCAAAAGTAATGTTAGAGTGGGATGTGGATTCTGCTGTGCCTGGAGATGCTAGATGGTGTTTGTGTTCGGTACACCTAGCAGTGTATCACTGTAAGACCACAGGATTAAAAGAAGAAAGAGAAAAAAAAATCATCATCACAGAGATATAAAAGACACCCCCACAGGCACGTTTACAGGGGAGGCACTGCAGTCCAGCCCCGAAAAAAAAAAGAGACAGTTCCAGCAATATATCCACCACACCTACAGAGCATATATGAAGCCTTAACAAATCAAATGCATTCATGTGAACTGTAGAAAAATGAGATCTAATAATAATCATGATAATAAAGCAGACCGTACTTGCCTTGTGTTCGGGTTCGATGTGTAGAGAGATGATCCCAGAGAAGAGCTTGGTACAGGCTATCTATACTCGTATACTGTATATATATCCAGTGTGTCTATATTAAGCTGGAAAAATTATTCTCGCTCTTTAATTAAAAGATTTTTCTCTTAAAAAATGGATAGAGAACAAAAAAATAATAAACTTCACAGCTTCAGAGCTGATTAAAAAAATTTGTCCCCACGAAAAAATTGCTTTCTATACGATTAATGCAAATACTATTGCGATATCATGTGAAAATTATTTTTATATTATAATAAAAGAACAGGGGGTTAACAGTCTAATTATTTAGCGTGATTAAAAAATAAAATAAAGTGCAATATTTATATTATATAATTCTAATAATAATATTAATGATAACAGTGTTTTCCTTTACGGTATTGCTCGATTTGGGAGAAGAGAAAAAAACTGAGAACTTGGATCAGATCAGATCAGATTAGATCAGATCTTATTAATATTTTTAGAGGAGGAATGAGAAAAAAAAAACAAAATAAATAAACAAGAAGATACTCACAAATACCCCACGCCTTGTGTTTATATTGCCATCATGTTTCCGTCGCCTAGGACTTGCAGTGGGGGGCAAAAAAAAAAAAAAAAAAACCACCCACCAAATGTCGAGTAAATTAGACTGTTGCCAGAAATAAAAGTACGATCTGATGTGCAGAGGCGCGTTTGTAGATCAAAGGAGAGTCGCGAGCGCGCACGCGTTACAATGTTACTAAAACAGAAGAGCCGTTAATCTGGAGGGGAAAACGCACAGACAGACACGCACGCACGCACGCACGGACGACGACGGACAGATCAAACCACGGTACCTGCCTTTCTCTCTCTCTCTCTCACTCGACGTCACCGTGAGAAAGACGTATCCTATGATGAAAAGCCAAAAGGGTCAAAACTCAGCCTATTCCGTGTTCCTCTTTCGAACGCATCGATTTGGCGTCTATGCAAATGAGCTGCTGCTGAGCCACGCCCCTAGAGACAGCAGCGGAACTGAGCACAAACAAACAAAAAAAAAAGGATCCCCTTATATGATGTCACATTAGGGGGAAAATTTTACTGGATTGCGTAGCACCTAAATTTTAGAGGATTTTCTGTTTAGCTGTTTTTTGTTGTTGTTGTTGTTTTTTTAATAATGAACATACAGCGGTAATATGAATCGGCGTATGAATTTAATCTGTTTTGAAGGAGGGCGAGATTTGAGTTCTTAAGGCGAAACGCATTTTCCCATAGAAAATAATGTAGATGCAGATAATCCGTTCCAGCCACCTACATTTTTTTTACCAATATTACCAACGCTTTATTCATGTTTTTTGTATATAAAACATTCAGAAACAACATGTAAATAAAGTAAAATCTAAAATAAATAGACATTAAACTTTACTCAACTTTAAGTTATGATTCCTCTCGTCACCAACTGCTTTAAAAACCAATCTGAAAGTGGCCCCGTTTTCTTCTTGCTGATGTGCTTAATAACATTCTTGGAACTCATGGTGCTATGTCTTCACAAAACATTGCACAAAATGCAAAAAACTATAAAAAACTATAAAAAATAATTATTATTATTACCATGTAAACTTGCATCGCTCGGCTTTCCAACAAGTTTTGATTCCGCTACCGCAACTAGAAGTACGCGCAATCGGATATACGCACAACTGGAAATACGGTTTTGCATGCCGAGACAAAGATTTTTTCTTAAGGCGAAAATTCTCAGGGTTCGTATGCCAAGTGTGACATATCCTTTTTTCAGCACAGCATAAACAATATGATGAACTGAATTTTATTTCATTTGAACCAAACATGACATTTGCAAAGAAATTGCACAGTTATCACGCAGACACATGCTTTTATAGTTGTTTTGGTTGTTTCTATGACAAAAAAATAATAATAATGTGCTTTTTGAAAGTTCTATGTTTTTGTGACGTTATTCCCATATTTGGGTAGTTGTAAAACTTACACACTGTAAAAATAATAATAACTTTCATTCTATCTGAAAACCCAAATACACCGTTTGATATACATTTATTTAATTATCATTGACCTATGATGGCACAGATCTGTGTCACTTAAGTTTTCTCATGTTTTTGCTTATACTATTTTAAAAATTCATACGGGAACAAGCAAAAACATGACAAAAAAAACCAAAAGGTGTTTTTTCTTAAGCAAGCCAATAGAATCCCTTTTTTACCAAAGTGAACCAGTGACATCCTATTTCATGTCTTACTTAAGAGCTGGTTCAATAGCGAACCTCCTAAGAACTGGCTAATGAATGGGCTATGAGCTAGAGAGCCACATCATTATGTCACTGTTTACATCCGTGTACATCTTTACTTTCCCAGCAACATTAGCGGTGATGCTAGCAGCGATGGCAATGTTAGCGGCAAAAACAGCGACAAATTTTAACATGGCTTTGCAGGCAGTTCCCCAGGCGTTATCATTACTAGAAAGCATTTGAGCTGCCCACTGCATATTGAGTCTATGTTTTTAAGATACTCTTGTATCCTTTAAAGTGCTTAAAGTAGACGTTAGTGAAACTGAAGAAAGATTAGTGAAGCTGGAAGTCAACAGTTGAATAAATATACCGTTCCTGTCATGGCACCTTCAGAAGCTCCGTCCTGTAAATTCTTTGTTGCTAATTGGCTGGAACGGTGTTGTGGGACAGGTTCGTACCAGTTGTTTTTTTTCCAGTTACAGTCATTTACAGAACCATGAATAGCTTTTTTTTTCAACCCAAACAGAGAACTACAGGGGTTAGACAATGAAACTGGAACGTCTGGTTTTAGACCACAATACTTCATTAGTATGGTGTAGGACCTCCTTTTGCAGGCAATACAGCATCAATTCGTCTTGGGAATGACAGCTACAAGTCCTGCACAGTGGCCAGAGGGATTTTAAGCCATTCTTCTTGCAGAATAGTGGCCAGGTCACCATCACTGATCCACCCCCATGCTTCACTCTGGACATGCAACAGTCTGGGTGGTACGCTTCTTTGGGGCTTCTCCACACCGTAACTCTCCTGGATGTGGGAAAGACAGTGAAGGTGGACTCATCAGAGAACAATACATGTTTCACATTGTCCACAGCCCAAGATTTTCGCTGCTGGCACCATTGAAACCGATGTTTGGGATTGGCATGAGTGATCAAAGGTTTGGCTATAACAGCCCGGCCATGTACACTGACCCTGTGGAGCTCCCGACAAACAGTTTTGGTGGAAACAGGAGAGTTGAGGTGCACATTTAATTCTGCAGTGAGTTGGGCAACTGTGGTTTTATGTTTTTTGTATGTTGTGCTGTGAAAAAGTATTCGCCCCCTTCCTGATCTTTCCCGTACTCGTCACATTTAAATGATTCCGATCATCAAACTAATTTTAATATTACACAAAGGAAACCAGAGTAAATACAAAACGCAGTTTTTAAATGATTATTTCAATTATTAAGGGAAACAAAGCTGTCCAAACCTGCCTGGCCCTATGTGAAAAAGTAATTGCTCCCTAAACCTAATAATGGATGACTCCTGCTTTAAAGGGAAAACTCCACCCTAAATATATTTCCACATAAATATCCGTGGCATAGTTGATGATTTTTTTCTTCATATTGGTGCTGTATATTCATTATTAGTACTGTACAGTTGGCCCTCTACATCCATCGCCTCCAAATTCAACCTACAGCAAAGTAAAGATATTTATATTTGGATAAAAAAAGCAAACCTTGCATTTTCAGGACACAAAACACTATGCTGAATATGAGTGAATGAAGTAATATATACACATAGACTGCTGTAGCTTTTCCACCGTTTCACAGGTCCTTAGGGTCTCTTCAGCACTCATAGTCGTGTGCACTCTTTGTTTCTCTGGAAATAAAATTGCTGCAAAGGGATAAGGGTAGGGGTAGGTATTGGACTATCAAACTGAAGGTTCCAAGTTCGAATCCCAGAACCACCAAGCTACCACTCTTGGGCCCTTGAGCAAGGCTTTTATTCCTCAACTGTTCAGACGCATAAATGTTACATTTTTATGTCATAATTTCCTCTACAGTTCAATTGCATATAAATTGGATTTTAAGAAGAAGAAGAATTAAATCGAATCAAGTTTATTCATACAGCATCTTTTATAACAAGATACAATACAATATAATGTACTAGTTAAAACTATAGAGAAAAACAAAAACAACAAAATGGCGCCATTCACAAACAAGTAGCAGTCAAGAAATATAAAAGAAAACAACTGAAACTCAACATCCTTAAGGAATTAAAAGCCAATAAAAAGAGTTTTTAATCAAAGATTTAAAAGTAACCAGATTTGAGACAAACGTTATATTAAAAGGCAAATTATACCACAGTCTCGGAGCAGCCACAGGGACTCACGGTGCAAAAACAATTTTCTTTCATTTTTCTGCCACAAACACCAGATGCAATTTTTTTATTTCCTTCCTGTATTTCATTACCTCCCCCCTCTCTCACCCTTTGATGGATTCGTTCGTTTTTAGTTCATGAATCATAAAGAATCATCTGATTTCCACCAGCTTGCTCAGACTGGTGTAATCCAGGATTCGATGGTGTAATACAGCACCCCTGGAGCAGACGGGGATAAAGACCGTGCTCAAAAGTCCAACAGTGGCAGCTAGGTGGAGCTGGGGCTTGAACCTGAACCACCAACCGTCTGATTAGTAACTCAGAACCTTGACCTGCTTAGCTATTTGTTATGAGACGTAATCCATGGATTTTTTTTTTTTTTTGTATACACGAGGATGTATGTAGGTTATATGCAAATTCTTTGACATGTTATACAAGGGACTTGAGCATCCAGGGATCTCTGGTTCTGGGATCAATCCCCCTGGGAAAACTGAAAGCTAGACTTTAGAGAGTTCTGCTGTTATAGGTTGTTGTTGTCATTGAAGTAACATAGAATTTAGATTTTTTTTTTTAAATCACACTTGTACATTCATTTGGCATTCACACGACTTTTATTAAAATATATTTCTGTGCATCTGTTCCAGAGGCATTTACAACAACATGTGGAACTCTAGTGGCTAAGCTCGGGTAACTTCAGCAAGAAGGTACTGATAAAGCAAAATTCAATGCCTTTACAAGTGATGACAAGAATGACAGAGTTGATGATGGAAATACTGAAAAGCTGAGCCTTTGGAAGCCAGATTTTTCAGATTTTTTGCCGCATTTTAATCTTTAGGTAGAGATAATGGAATAAACCATGTCAATAAAAGATGCACAATAATAAGATGCACATTTCTCAAGTTGGATTTTCCCTTTTATGTATAGTATGTGCATAAGGATGATAGCACTGTAATTTACAGTAACACTATGGAATGCACAATGCTCAGGTTATGCTTGGGTTACACTGCACAGTTTTCTTTTTTTAAACTTGAATTATGCTTGTTTTACCGTCCTGAATAATATCAAGGTGTACAAAAGGGTGCAGAATCCTGCATTACACCAGCAGTCTGAGCAAGCTAGCGTAAATCAGACAAAAGAAAAAAGTAAAAAAAAAAATTAAAAAAAGGAAATAGAGAAAGAAAATAAAAAATTGCATCTGGTGTCTGGCAGAGTAAAAAAAAAATTGGTTTTGCACCACTAGCACCATGAGTCCCAGTACCACAAGAAGCTGAATAATTATCTCTCTCTTTCTTTCTCTCTTACACACACACACACACACACACACACACACACACACTGACTAAGTAAAAAGCTGTGCCGCAATTGTTGAAGCATTGTTGTTTCTGTTTCCTAGCAATGAGAAAAGTGTGTGTTTTTATTTGCTTTCAATTCGGAGGCAAATCACGAGTTCGCCGGGGTTTGTTCTCCTATTCTTTAGTCATCACAAAAAAAACAAGCCTACAGACTTTTAATTACAGGCTCATTTAGACTAAAGCCTGTCAGCGATTAGTCTTGAAAGCACTTCCAGCAGTGAGTGTTGATCTATTATACACCAGACACTTGGCCAAAATATCTTCCAGAGATTAAATATTAAATCATGGCCTAGGAGGAATCTTGGCACTTCCAGAGACGTGTAAAATCAATTGCTGGCTTGTAGTGAACCAACATCTCACTGAAACAATTAATACAAAAGTTGTATTAAAACTTCTGTTGGCCACACTGTCTTATCAGCTCTTTCCGTTCAAGGCTCCTGCTGTGCAGGTGTGAATGTGTTACATCAGTTCATTTGTAACTGCGGTGCGAGTATGGACGCCCCACTTGTGATTTGCATGGAAGATGATCGGTGTGCAGTGATTAGGAACGTAAAAGTTTCTTAAAGAGAATCATTACTGGTGATAAAACGATGAGATTAGGATATCACTACTGGAACGGAAACATCCTCAATCACCGACCGAAAAAAAGTTAAAAAGTTAAAAATTGGCGCTTATAGTTTTCTGGGATTCTCAAGGGCCAGTATTGAAGCAATATCAGGAAAAAGGTTCAACAATCAAACAGTGAGACGTATTTTGAAGAGCTGAATCCTAAACTCTGGATTAAACTCACAAGACTGATATCCGAGGGTGTTGTGATCTCACATGACAACGCACATCATCCACACACTTCTGCCCACACTGTCGACACTCTGCATAAACTTTATTTTGAAGTGTTAAATCATCCTCCCTATATATCATCCTCCCACCTTTTCCCTGAAAGTAGTCCTACTAGGACGAAGATTCACTTCTGATGAAGAAATAAAGGCAGTGGTGCATTCGCAGCTCAGCCTAAAACAATTTAACATGAGAACTTGATGATATTGATGTATAGTATTTGTATTTGTCTTTTCTAAGAGTCCATTAAAATAAATTTTACATCCAAAGTGCTGATAATTTTTGACTCACCCTTGTATTACGGTACATCCTACAATATTTAAAAAGAGCACGCTGTATTGATTTTCCAAAAAAAATCCAAGTCTGGATCAAAAGCATCGATCTTCCCACCCCTAATACACAGCCTAATTGATTTTCAGATGTTTTGGCACTGCCGGCGTTCCATATTTCTGCACTTCAAAGCCCATATGACATATACTACATAAGGGTATTACTTTTAGGATAGGAGTGAATTAGAGCTCTCACTGGCTTATAATTTCACCTCTTTAGATAAATAGAGAACCCCGCCTTCCCTCCGCCACTACTCGATGCCGGTGGCTTATGGACCCATCCATGAATGTTCTCCTGCTCCACTTCCCTTCCCGTCTGTGGTGTCATGTTGATGTATGAATCCATTTATGAGCATGACAAACTTATTCTGTGTCAACATGGTGCTACTGAAGCTTTTGTGTGTGATTTTATTTCAAGGAAACACAGTGTTGGAGCCCCTTTTTTTTTTTTTTTTTACTGCTGGGATTAAGCAGTTCTATGAGTCGTTATGTCTCTCGTTTGGTTTAAAGCCATGCACAGCGAGAGCTCGGCTCGAAATCCTGCAGCTCGGTGTTTGGCAGCAAAAAGGAAGATGAGTCATGGAAGCTAAAAAGAAATATCTTGAGTTTTTTCGGTGAGGCAAACATTCATCAAGTGATGCTGAGGCTGCATGAAAATGCTCCGGTATCGATTTGGTCAATCAGCCTTTGCAACAACTAATCAATCGGTGGCATTGGACCAGCTGGGGAAACCTTTGTGTAAAGATCACAAAGAAGTCTTTTGTGTTTACTTAATGTTTATCTCATTCTTCGTCTCTGATCGAAGCTCAAGCTCACGCCCACTGATCATTGTTCTCACCTGGTGACATTTATTAATTTTGCAGATGGTTGATGAAAGTTGAAGGCCTTGATCAAGGAAATATATTAGCTGCAGAAAGAAACTTCCAGGATTGGATCTAGCTCCTTGCGCTTGGGCGGAGTCTATCAAAAAGGTCCTGGGGTTGAGTCAGATCTTGTTTTTTTTTTTGGACAGAGACTAACAAAAAGTCCAGTGGGTGGAGTCAGATCAGCTCTAGCTCCTCCGGCCTATCTAGCCTATCAAAAGGTCCTGGGGTGGAGTCAGATCAGACCCTGCTCCTCCTGTCTGGGTGAAGTCTAACAAAAAGTCCAAGGGGTGGAGTCATATTAGACCTAGCTCCTCCTGCCTGGACAGTGACTAACAAAAAGTCCAGCGGGTGGAGTCAGGTCAGATTTAACTCCTCCTAATGGGGGTGGAGTCTAACATAAAGTCCAGGGAGTGAAGTCAGATCAGATCTAGCTCCTTGTGCCTGGGTGGAGTCTATCAAAAAATCCTGGAATGGAGTCAGATCTTGCTCTTTCTGCCTGGACAGAGACTAACACAAAGTCCAGTGGGTGGAGTCAGATCAAATCTAGCTCCTTCTGCCTGGGCAGACTCTATCAAAAGGTTCTGTGGGTGAAGTCAGATTAGATCTAGCTCATTGTTC
>JAOTRS010000012.1:15711620-15727078 GCA_028565755.1 Dinotopterus cunningtoni | reverse complement strand
ATTTACACATTAAGTTTACTGAAAGTAAAAACAGTTGAAAGTCAGAGGACGTTTCTTTTTTTGCTGAGTATATATTCAGTATAACTAGTTAACTATTATATATAGTGTTTACGATGCCGGTTTGCTTTCTATGTCAGTTTGTTAGCCAACATACAGACATTCATCTCAATTAAAGACAAAATGACTTTAATTTATGCATAGTTTAAACATTTCCTCGAGCTCCATGTTAACCAAAGCTGACTTTTTTTTTTTCTTTTTTTATACTCCAGCTCTATATTCTGGTTCAAGTTAACTGTAACTAAAGCAAAGCCTGTTTAGTTTTTCTCAATGCTTAAGGATAAGATAACAGGAAACAAGTACAGGCGTGTCGGCAGCTCAGATCTTTACAACAGGAAGTCAACAGGATGAGAGAAGTGACAATGGACATCAGGGGAGGAACAAATGGGTGTGAATGAGGGGTGTGTGTGTGAGAGAGTGTGAGAGAGAGAGAGAAAGTTGAGAGTAGGGGTGAAAGAAACAACAAGAAGGCACAAACGTTTGCATTTAAAGCTTGCGTGAGTTTCTTTTCAAAGCAGATTTCAAAGATTAACATTTAAATATCTAGGAACAATCTGCTGAGATTGGGACGAGACTTGTAAAAGCCAAAAAATAAATACAAGTTAAATACAGATCTTTCATATATAACGTGTGTTCTGACACCTTTCCATCACAACCAGCATTAACCTTCACCTAAATTTAAGCTACACTAGCACTTCTATTCTATTGGATCGGTCTACACGGGTCAGCTTTCGCTCCCCATGTGTACCAGTGAGCCTTGGCCACCCATGACCATGTCACCAGTTCACCGGTTTTCCTTTCTTGTACCACTTTCGGTATGTCCTGACCACTGCCACCTAGGAACATCTCACAAGAGCTGCAGTTTTGGAGTTGCCCTGACCCAGGAACTGTAACCACTGAATGTGAGAAGGGACAAATTTTAATGTCTCATGACAATGGTGGGATATACTGTATTAGGCAGCAAGTGAACCTTTTTTTCCCCCTGAAGTTGATGTGTTGGAAGGAGAAAAAATGGGCAAGCGTAAGGATCTGAGTGACTTTGACAAGGGACAAATCGTGATGGCTAGAGAACTATGGGATGTTCCTGGTCTGCAGTGGTCAGGACAAACCAAAAGTCATCCATGGAAGGTAAACCGGTGAACTGGCCCGTGCAGTCTGATCCAGTGGAAGCGCTAGTGTAGATTAAAGTGCGGAAAAGTTTAATGATAGAAAGGTGTCAGAACAAACACCCCTTTTGGTGGCAAAAGAGGGAAACTTACACAATACTATGCAGGTGGTCATATGCAGGAGTGTACAGTGTGTGTGTGTGTGTGTGTGAGAAAAAGTGAGAGCGTTCCTTAAACCGAATGCAGCTGGAGTGAATTAGAATGCATGAGGTGCGTCGGTGCATACAGAGAGTATGTTTATTAGTACAAGTCCAAAGATTCATTGCTGGTGTCAGGTTTTGATAGGCCGTCGACCCGTACCATTCCACATAGATTTTTTTTTTGTTTGTTTCGTTTGCTGCAGTGTTTGGTTGGTTTGGAATAACTTCAGACTGTACGTAATTAAAGGAACTTGAGGGGTGTGTACTGAAGTGCTAAAGTACTTGGAAAAATCCATTAGAAATAAAGCAAAAGGGCAAACTTGTTCCAAGTGTACACACTGTAGATAATAAAGTCTAGAAAGTTCTAGAAATAGCAAGTTTAAAACAGTTCATGTTTCATCGTTACTCTTTTTTTAATTGTTGGCCCACAGCGAAGTTCATTAGCACTTTGTATATTCCATTGAGAATGACGTTGCAAAAATTTTTTTTGTTGTTGGAGCTCTGGTCGTCGCCATCTTGGAAGGAGTTGGCCCCGCCTACACCCTGGGCAAATGGGCGGAGCAACAGAACCTGGCTGTTGGTTGGAACTTACCTCAGTCTATTTACCTCAAGCTAGCTAGTTTAGTTTTAGCTTAGCTAAAATGCCAGTAGTGTGGCTAATGTTGAATTATATGCTAAGGTTAATTAACATCTGAATGAAATCCATCATGCATTCACCACACCATTCCAGTTAGCTGGTTAGCTAAAGAGATGCAGCTAGCAGTTTGACAGCTGTCACCTGTCAAATGCTGCTAATTATTAATAATTTTACCTGATGATTTACATAAAAATTCACCCTCGTGAAATTTTTCATGAATGGAAAAAATTTAGCTACGGAGACCAAAACTGTACTTTATACCAGGTTGTTTATTTCTGTTGTAAAGTTATACATTTTTAACATGGGCCTCTATGGGGATTGACCCAGCCCCTAGTGGTCATGTGAGGAACTGCATGTTTTGACTCATTTTTTTATTCCCAAAAATTGCTGGAGGCAAAACATAAATTAAATATTAAAACAGTATGTTTATATGATTACCTAACTGCTTATTTATCAATTGCATTGTTAAGAAAACTCTCACTTTTTGTAAAATCCTCCCAAGGGTTTCTATTTTTTTCACATATTTAATCTTTTTTTTGGAAGCATTCCCTGATAATTCCCTAATAAAGTAGACCAAAAAATGCTCCAGGAGGAAATTTTAATAAACCGCTACGACAGTGGATCTGTGATCGGGTGATACGTTTGTTCGTTTTATTCTTGTGAGGGGTTTGCAGCCTGTCCCAAAATCACTGCCCATGGGGTGGGAGTATGGCCTGGATAGGACGAACACACACACACACACACACACACACACATATATATTCCCACCTAGGGGCAATTTAGTGTAGCAAACATACAGCAATTTACAAGGTCTGAGGCAATGAAAGAGCACAGAGTGAAGCCAAACAGACCCTGAGAGAACCCTAGAGATCCTGGAGCTGTGAGTCAGCAGTGCTATGTACAGTACACACACCGCGCTGTTTCTCATCAAGTGAATGAGAAAGTTTTTCCGAGTCATTTCCATCCCCAAAAAAGCTTAGTCATTTCAATCCCAGAGACTGAGGATTTAACTTCCAAACTCACGTCACATGATGCTGCGCCCACACCTCTTGGTTACGTCGACTTGTACCGCAACAAGTCTTACAAATATCTTTCATACATCTTGTGGAAACAAAAGAGGTTTCTTGCATACAGACGTATCAAAATAGTCTTTTATTATCAATGTATTAAATTTAGAAACACATCAGGCAGTGGTTTTATACTTTGTCAGACAGACATATCAAACCTTCCCACAAATACAGCATGTTTTAAATTAGTATCGATTCGCCCTCTCGTCCGGGGTCTACTCGGATCCGCTGAAAAGACCGCGTTCTCCGTGGTCACTGCGACAAACCCAACAACTTAGGATATCTTTTAATCTTAACTTGAAAGTGCTCCCAAATTCTAGAGAACGTAGTAGCGTTCAAGTACTTCAAGAAAAAGTTTTGGTGCTTCTTCACATGTGGGACCTTCGCCCAAAGCAGTGCTCCTTTAATAATATATTTTTTTTAAAAAGGTACGTAAAATCTACTTTTTTTTCCTCAAGATAAACGTGGATTATACCTTCATTAATAAGTCAGGAGCTTGAATAGAACGAGTTGGAAACTCTCACTGGGTGAGAGATCTTTGATGATAGTCACTCGGAAAAATATACAATTTAGCAGTGGTTATGACATGACGATCCTTCAACACCCTTTACTTCAGGTCTTTTCTCAGTATGATTACGGTATGTGCATGAGGAAGTGGCTTTTTTTTTTTCTTCGTATTGTCGTCGTTGGTGTCGTTCCCAGTACAACTGGGCTTGAACCCTAAACATATGTTCACACTAGCAAGTGATAGAGCGACAGTACAGTAGGTGTTCCATACAAGGTGCGCGACACGTACGGAGCCGTCATTTGAATTTGACATTCTCAGTTCCATGCAAATCAAGCATGGAGCGCTCAAGCGACAAATGCAAACGACCGGCTCCAATGGACTCCCTTAATCACTATTCTCACATGACCAGTTTCAGACCCGTGTTTAGTTTAGTTCCCTTTCTAAAGCCTTTGGTGTGAAGTAAATGAAAACGTGTTAAAACAGTAGTTTTAAAATAATAATAATAATAATTAAAAAATCCACCAGTGCGCACCTGATGTGACGTCGTCACTTGCTAGTATGAACGCTACGTACATCATCGGAACAGAACAAAGCTGCCTTCCTTCATGAAATCTCTCACATTTTGCCCGAGCACTCCCGTCTCCACCATGCAACGTGTTTTCTTTGGTTTAGGAGGACAATCGTCATCTCCTCTCGCATGGTTCTGATACCCTGTCAACATCCCATTGCTGAAACCCTTCAGCTCCAGCTCGTGTCGTATTTTGTCCAGCCCTCAGGTGGGGCCAAGTAAATCCTCCGACCGCGAGAGAGAAAGCTGACCACGCCCCTGTAACCGGCACGCGGGACGCCGGACTTCAAGTCGTCCATCACTCCCAGATTCCGAGCCGAGACCTTGAAACTGTCCCTGCTAGAGTACTGCACCCGGAACGGTCCTGAACCCTGCAAACTACCACCCTGCTGCAGCTCCTCGGCTCTTACCAGAGGCGCACTGTACACTTCTTTATTAAAGTTTTCATCGTAGTGCTCCCTGACCAAGTAAGACAAATCCTGTTTAGTGAAAGGCACAAATTCAGTGTTGAGTTTAATGTAGCGCAGGTACTGGTCGAAAAACTGACCCAGACTGACTCCTTTCCGGCCGAACGTCATAGTCCTGGAGATCTCCGGCCGGATGCAGGACCGCTCTTTTCTTTGCTCCGGTTGACGCATCCAGTCGTCCCAGAACGCTTTGGGCCACTTGGGCTCAAGCTCCGCCCACACCTCCTTCAACAGCATCCATCCCAGACCTGGGAAGAAATCTGTCCGGTAGAGGAGGTCGGCCTTGCCCGGGTCCACCAGGCCGTCACGTCCGTTATCGTTCCAGGCTGAGATGCACCACAGCGTCGAGTCGGAGAGCAGGTTCGGGTGGAGGGCGCGGAAGTACTCGAAAAAGTCTGGCGCCACCTACAAAGCAACACAAGTCTTGTTAAGATGTGGAAAAACAAGATTTCTCAAACTTTAATGATTATTATTTCGAAGTGGTAGAATGCTTCAAAATGGTGATATTCCGGTTTGGCCGACTATAATGATCAGTTCACCGCGCTGATCTGTAAGAATGGACAGGAGAATCTACAAAGACAGATTAAAAACTAGTCTTATGTGATAGATAGCACTTTACAGCCACTCTCAGCGTCTATGTGAAAAGTCGCCTCTCGTGTCTGGGCAGGTGCAGTTTATGCAGACGGTGCGATCGCATTACAGCACAAAACTCAATTCACCGCGTCTGGCCCTGCAGCACTGCGGTGCAACACGAGGAGTCGGTCCAGTCAAGTGCGCATGCTGGAGTTTTCCAACATATTAATTACAGCTGCATTAAACGACACCAGGCTTTCTTTCGGACGTGTCGGTTTCCAAGTACGATAGGTTCACGTGTAGTTCTTAAGTCAAATTCTGACTGACATAGGCAAATGAAAATCCGACCAGCTCTATTGAGAAATCTTGCAAAGTAAAGATTTGCATTGAAAATGTATTTATTTATTTTTTTAAATTAATGTTAAGTTTTTTCTGGTTTAAAAAAGAAACGTACATAAACAATGTCAAGTCAAATTCCTACATGAAGTCACGTCTTACTTCAAATGCTTACAAAAAAGTCAAAAACTCTGAAGAAAATAAAAAAAGGAATCAACAAATTTTTTATTTACCTAACGTTTGCATGCATATTTGTGTGCTGATCGTCTTAAAATGCATTGTGTCTGAATTTACAAATAAAATTTTTTTTACTTACAGTACTCCAAAAAAAAAAAAAAAAAAAACTGAAATCCTGAAATCCGGTCTCGTTTGTGTGAGAGAAAAAAATGAGGATTTTCCTGTTTTTTGTGTCAAAGCTATACATGAACACGTCACCAGACGCTGTAAATACAGCTAGTACAGTGTTGTATCAAAAACACATGAAGAAATCCAACACCGGCATTAAGTATTGCAGGACAACTTTTGTAGTGATACTGATTACACCCTAAGAACATTATGATTGTTATCATCATCATCATTTCCTCAATAAGAAACTTTGCCAGCATGTTTTGGACGCTTTTCCAGAACCCAGGTTTCTCGGGAGCGAATTTGCCTTTACAAAGCGCGGGTTTGAGCTGAGACAGTTTCAAAAGAGCTACTTGAGAAACAGATGAAAGCAGATCTGCCAACACCGACTGCCACTTTCATATTTCATCCTTATATAAAAAAAAATGGAATTCCAAATTTAATCCGAGATAACGCAGAGGGTTTGATTTGTGCACATTGTGCTGATGCTAACTAGAAAGTTACTTCGATGTCAGAACAAGTTGAGAATCTTCGTACCTGTTGTATGTGAACATGCTTATGATTACTTCCGAGTTCTTACCTCCAAGTCGTCTTCTACGATGACCACAGTGGAGTACCGGAACACGTTAAACACTTGGTTCAGGGCCCAACGGTAGTGTCTGGCGATCTTATAGTAACCCTGGAACTTCCTGTGATCGGGCCGCACAGGAATAGTAGAGAGGTCAGGTTGGCTGATGTGGGTCACCTGACTGCCGTAGGAGTCGATGACCCGGGCCGTGTCGGCGTGGCCGCAGTCCTGGCTCACGATGATGGGGTAGAGCTCGACTGAAGGCCGGTACTGTATCAGCTTGTCCAGACTTCTTTTCACTGTGACCCTGTCGCAAGCGATGACCAAGATCGGGATGACGATTTGAGGACTAGAAGCCGTAATGTCCACGTTATGATTTTCCAACGGCGTGTCTTTGTTGGACTCCGTGTCCCGTTTTGCGTCCGGGGGAGATTTTGTGACGACGGGAACCTGCTTGTTTTTTACAACAATTTCATTTCCCACCGAGTTGGGTAACTGGGGCAATTCGTCTTTTTTGTCCCTTGTGTCCTCGGCCTCTTTTTTGCCCAGGTTTTTACTCTTTTCCCACGACGATCTGTGGCTGTGTATCTGTTCCACCAGTTTCTTTTGCGTCTCCAGTTCCTTCTCCATCTCATCTGCCAATCGGATCACCTCGTCCGCCAGCCCGCTGGCTCCGCCCCTCTTCCCTTTCCCGGCTTGCCATTCCTCCCCTGCTCCTGGTTCGGCGCCACCTCCGTCTCCGAGTCTCCCGATCGGCGGCCGTCCCCAGAGAAACAGGAGCAACAGGGCATTCCAGGCGACGAACAGAACCGCTCCGCATAAGATAAGGGAGCCTTTCTTACGAACCATGGCCCAGTGGCACCAAAGGAGAGACCGAAGGGAGGAGAAAGCTAGAGCAAGACAAAAAGTAAAAAACAGAACAGAAATTTCACAGATGACTAAAAGGACATGTTTTCTACTCCATCGTAGGTGATTTTGTAAACGGTTAAATCAAAGCTTTCTCAGCAATCTACCCTTAGAGAATACATTCAGCAAGGATACACTTGACACTTTCTTCTAGGAGCATAAAAGACGGCCTAGGCTAAACTAGAGCGACGTGAGAAAGGGAGGATTTCGAACGCAACAAAAGGAAGCCCTGGTGTAGTATTGAATGGTGAGGGTCAGGGAAGATGTGAAAGGCTATCCTCCTGCCTGTGCGCTGAAACAACAAAACAAGACAGAGAGAGACAGAATTGGATTTTTCTTTTTTTTTTTCGGCAGTTGCTCAGGGAATTCAGTGTCACTTGTAATGCAGCGGAATAGGTACAGCGTCCACAGTTTGAAAGTTCACACGATCGCTCATTCGAAGGCATGGAATGCGGCCCGCACGCATTCTGATCTGAACGACGACTTAAATCTCTTTCCTGATCGTTATCTATTCAGCAGCCGGAAAGACAGAGAGCAGACATGAAAACAGACATGACAAAGATCTCCAGGCCTAAAAACGAGATATAGATCTTTCTGACTATTATTACTTTTCTAAGACATTATTGATATTGCAATACCTTTTCATAACACGGTCAATGAATAACCATTCTTATTTGAGGATCAAATTGCGTATATAACATTTAAATGGCCTAGAAAGCTTTTTATTCAGCTTTACCCTTGACTTTCTCTCACGAAGGCTCCGAGTGACATCTAACCAACGTCCTGGTGCAGTCATGTGACAGTCTGTGAATTTGTGTACCCATGAGATCATTTCCAAAATGGCGAAGTGTCTAAGTAGCACATTTACATTTACACCTCGGCGTTTGTCAGACGGCGGCACGGCGGCTTAGAGGTCAGCACTGTCACCTCGCACCTCCAGGTCCTGGTTTCACCATTACCATGTTGGGTCTGTGTGCGTGGAGTTTGCATGTTTTCCCTGTGCTTGGTGGGTTTCCTCCCACAGTCCAAAAAAAACAGTCCAAAATGCAGATTAGGCCGATTGGCGTTTCCAAATTGCCCGTAGCGTGTGAATGTTGACTGGAGGTCGTACCACCATTGGTTGTATTTATTTCCATTGGTACAACCGTCACCACTGGCCTCCCCAGTCCCTAGTTTGACTACAGAGGTTTCCAGATGACTGGATTTGGCAGACGCTCATCTCCAGATGTTTGACAGAACTAGTTCATTCAGGAGACCTAAGGCATGAGGCAGGGTACACCCTGGACAGGGTGCCAATCCATTACACTCGTTCACACACTACGGGCGATTTTTGGGAACACCAATTAACTTAACCTGCCTGTCTTTGGACTGCTGGAGTGAAACCGGAACAGGCACACAGCCCTTGAGTCGGGAATCGAACCCTCGATCCTGGAGGAGACGGTGTCGACCACTACGCCGCCGTGTCGCCATTTGTTGAACAAACTGATTTAAAACAAATGAAGACTTTTGAAGGCTTTAATTTAAGTCGAACATATCAGTGGAAACACCACGCGAGGTCGCTCACAAGGTGTTCCATGTGCTCTATTTGGTCTGCGTTACTGTATATCCCAAATAATTCCCCTCTAAAGGAGAAATGGGTCCGGGTTAAAAAAATTTGCGTTAGTACCAAAGGTCTCAGCATTACTGTACCGATGACGGTTTGACAGCAAACATATCACTTATCAAAAACCAAACAAGAACCGATACCGCGTATACTGTACAGCAGTTCCAATATAACCATGTTTAGAAATGGAGTTAAACCCCAGCCTGTTTTTCAGAAAACTAGGGCAGGTATACGCCCAGTCCTTGCTCAACATTTCCTTTAGACGCACAGTATTCAGGCCGAAAGAGGAAATATGAATCTTGCCTTAAAAAACACCAAATGTCAGCAGTGTTCTCATAAAGTCAGGGGTACTGGTGAAACAGTGGTGTCGAGATGATTTAACGGTCAGGCGTTAAGGAAGCAACACACCCCCGTTCACTACGCGGTGCCATATGGGCCACTCGAGGCTGTTTGCATTGTAAGGTCTGAAAACACGGCAGAGAATATCAAGTAGGCGCATAAATTCAGACAGAGCGCTGTAATGGGTAACGTCTAAACTTTGTACCCGAGGGTGTGGTTTACAGTATGTGAGGAACAGAACACGTTGTCGACAAAGTGAAGGTGGAGTTACCCTTATAGGGTTACATTATAAATTTATTCAAGGGCAATCTGCAAACGATTATAAATGCGCCGTTAATTAAAAACATCCATTTTTAATCTATTTACGGTTCTGTTAAATGCTGTGGAACGTCCGTGTTATCACTTACACTACTGAAGCTGTAAACCAAAAATCTATTTCAAAGTTTCAATTTGTAAGTTTCATGGTTGTCGCCTCGCACCACCAGCGCCCGGGTTCGATTCCCGCCTCGGGGTCTGTCTGCATGGAGTTTGCATGTTGGTGGGTTTCCTCTGGGTATTTCAGTTTCCTCCCAAAGACATGCAGATTTAGGTTCCCAAAATTGCCCGTAGTGTGTGAACGAGTGTGTGTATGTGTGCACCTTGTCCAGGGTGTACCCCACCTCATGCCTATAGGCTCCATGACCCTGTATACAGGATAAAGCAGTATAGGAGATGAGGATGAACGCTAAAAAGCCCTAACACTGGAGACTCCTTTAAAAAAAAAAAAAAAAATCCTACTTTTAGGATAAAATCCTAAATAAATAAACTTTACAATTTCAGATTAAACTTCAATTACAGATTTTTCCTTCTTTTTTTATTTATTCATTTCATTCCAGGCATTCTGCAGACGCCCCTTAACCACATTTCTCTCGAACCTCAGGATCGAACCCGTGACCTTCTTATTAGCTTCAGCCTTGAGCTAGCATTGCCCTCGGGTTACTTGTTTATTATGCATCGTAGATTATGTGGAACACGTCCCTGCATAAATAATCCTATAAAATCGATAACGTGTTAATAGGAAGGAATTTGCTCTTATTTATTTATGTATTTATTTATTTTTGCACTACTGTCAGACCTGCGGGTTATAGAAAACAAATCAATGTGTGCTGACCAGTGGGATTCTTATACTAATATTTCCTTTAGATTAGTGTGGGAAAACATTAAAAAAGAAAAGAAAACAATCAAACGCGTAGAGAAGCGTACGAACACCCCCGCGCTGATCGGTGTGATAACGGGTTCGAATCTGACAGGATATGGAAAAACCATAGAGTGTCCAGAATGTGTTTTTTTTTTAGTTGAATCATGATTTCCACTCCTGACTCTCGGCATGCTGGGAAGGATCGTTTAACGTTTGGACGCCATGTCATCATATGATCATCATTCTGCGCATGTGTGCGTGTGTGTACACTATTTACACTACTTACAGCTCCGAGGCGTTATTCAGTATCTAACAGAGGAGTGTATGTCGGCTTCAGGATGCTTGCGAAACCCTCCCCCTTGCTGGAGAAACTAACACGGCACCTCTTCCCATGATCCCGTGGGTTTATAAGGGTCATAAACTTTCTTTCTCCAGGAAATGTATGCAGACGAGGATCGTATCGAAATCTAATGTGTTTCCTATAAATCCTGGTGTTGAATAAAGAAAGAAAAAAAAGAAGAAGAAGTCAGAATTCTCAGACAGGACCGGTTCGCTTTCCGCTGCTCACTTAAGGACGCCAGAGAACACCCGGGCTGTGAACTATTTCACAATTACAAAGTCCATTCATCCCGAGTGTCAGCCACGAGCCTGCACAGGAAAGTCAATACTCACAGGAGTGTCGGCTAGGAGTGTCTCACTCCGCTGTGCTGACCGGGTTAAACTCCTAATCTTTGTTTTTTTTCATACCAGAGAGAACGTTCTTAAAAAAAAAAAGAAGAAAAAAACGTATTTAATAATAACAATAGAATTCGATTTATGAGGTGATATTTCCTACCAGGAAGCCGACAAGGTGGTAACAAGACACAGGAAGTTCAGAGAGAGAGAGAGGGAGAGAGAGAGTTGTAGGGGATTATATTATGGGAAATCATGGTATAATCATGGAACAATATGGTATATAGTGACTGCTGCCATGCCTGTGTGTTTTAGTTCTCTTACACCGACAAAATGTTAAAAAAAAAAAAAAAAGTTTTGGGTTTCTAGGAAGGATCGTTCCTGTAATTGCTTATGTCACAGCAGCTATAAACAGTCTGTCCCCAATCTCGAAAACCTATTTTTCCCCCCCGTCTTCAACAAAAAAAAAGAAAAAGAAAGAAGGTAAATAAAAAGAAAAAACCCACAGCTTGTCATCTGATGCGACAAAAACAGAAAGTGTGAAGACAGAAAGCTGAGCAAAAGTTGAGAAAGTGCTGACACTGGAGACTCCTTCCCACAAACAAGAAAAAAAAACATAGATAAACGGTTTTGATCTGAACGCAAGATCTACATACATAAAATATGACAACATGCGAATGAGCTAGAAACAATAAGAAACTTAAAGTTATTATTATTGAGTGTATTACAGTGACAGCATGAACATGACCGTCAGTGCTGCTGCGTTAGACAATTAATCAGAGGTCAGTGGTTAAGGCTTCGGGCAGGATTGGATTACGGCTCAGAAGGTGGCAGGTTCAAACCCCACAACCACCAGGTTGGGCCCTTGAGTGAGGCCCTTAACAGCTGTGAAACACTTTAAACGAAACGTCTAGACATTATAAAATTTCTTCAAAAGAAAAAGTGCTTCCATGAGATAAATAAGATTCAGAACAATATAAAATACGGTTCAATATAAAAAAAACGTTCATGATGATGATGATGATGAAGTCTGCGCTGCTGATTACAGCGATGCAAAGTTCAGGAGGGGATCCAGAAACCGCACGTCACGAAACCATACGTACAGTAGGAACGGACACGGAAACCACCATGGCTGTTACATGAGCTGTTACAATATTAACACCGATAATCTCCCCGAGATGCGGCCGAGCAACTAATCTCCACTTGATCCTGTTAAACAAGAGAGGAGAACTGTAAAGGCTTTTTTTTTTATACACTAGGAGACTATCAGGCTTTAGACTGTTTAACTGTTTATTAATTAGTGAGATTCAGGATTTAATCAGAGATGGAAAGAGGAAGCGAAGTTAATAGTGTGCACGCGTGAAAGCATTCTTTTTTTCTTTCTTGTTTTTTCCACCGAGCAGACAGAAAAAACGAACAGCATACCCATACTCGCCTCGCCTCGTGCCAACAAGCGAACGCAGCGTGGGTCTGCTTTCAAAAATCAAAACCACATGTGGACCTGGTACGGCCTTACGCACAAGGCAAAAAAAAAAGAACCAAAAGAGACCAAAAAGTTATCAGAAAACTCAACTCTACGCTGGTAGAACTATAGTGCAAAAAAAAAAAAAAAAAAAAAAAGTTCTCTCTAATTTAAAGACCTTACATGAAACAAAACGTCCTGATGTTACGAACAACATCTAAGTAAAAGTACCTCTCAGTCAAACTTTGCTCCACGTCTCTCTCTCTCCCTCTTCGTTCTCTCAGCTCTCAAGTAGAAGTGGATGACAGCGAGAGACACACACACAGAGCAAGACACAGAAAGGGAGGAGGAAAGAAAGGGGAGGGAAGTTCTCCTTGTCTACCCTCCTCCCCTCTTTTTTTTTCTCTCCTTTCTCTCACTTTCCTCTCCTGTAAACGTGGATGAGTCTGGTAGGCTGCTCGGCAGGACGAAGGTCAAAGCTCATGCATGTACATACGTTTTTTTAAACACTACACGCTCCAGACAGGACGTGCTAGGAGGAGCAAAATGTCCACGGAACGAGCTGTAATGGCTTGCACATGGCCGCGGGTTTTAATGCATGTGGGAATTAATTACAGGAAGACCTCGTTACTGGTTGTTGGGAAGAAATCCTGGATGGATGGATATGTGTACAAGCATTTTCTCTTATATCCGTCTGTCTAGGAACCTCTGTAGTCCAACTAGGGGCCGTGGAGGCCAGTGTTGATTACAATCGTATTTATTCCCATTTTTACGCCAATCTGCATGACTTTGGACTGTCGGAGGAAACCAGAGTACCTGAAGGAAACCCGCCAAGCACTCCATGCACACACGGACCCCGAGGGGGGAATCGAACCCGGATTCTGAAGGTGCGAGGCGACACTGCGAACTATACTATGCCACCTATATTTACAGATAGAACGCTTTTTGTCCTCGCACATGGACTCGATCCTGAGCCAATATTTTAAAAAGTGCTTTAATGAAGAATCACATGATCCCTTATTATCAATTAAGATTAATTAAGCATCCTAACTGTTTTATTTATCGCTTTATCTTGTGTACAGGGTCACGGGGGGGGGGGTGAGGGCCTTGGCTATCACTGGAGACTTGAGGGCATGAAGTCGGGTACATCCTGGACCGGGTGCCAATCCAGCGCACACTCACACTAAAGAAATTTTGGAATGCCATTTAGGAACGCTACTCTGAATGTAGGAGGAAACCAGAGAACCCAGAGGAAACCCACCAAACGAGGAGAACATGAAATCTCCATGCACACATAGACCTGAGGCGGGCATCGAACCCGGACCCTGGAGGTTAAAGGGACAGCGCTAACCACTACGCCACTATGCTATATATATATATACACACTTATTCATAGGCCAAGCCTTTTTCTTTGCATACGGAATAAATCCTAATCCAAGCTGCAGAATCAGAAGCAATACAAAAAAAAGTGCTTTAATGAAGAATCATATAAACCTTTTAGATTAATTAACATCAATAAAGCATCCTAAATGTTTTATTATTCCTCACTCCTTGATCGTCTATACCACTTTTTCCTGTGTCCAGGGTCACGGTGGGGGATCCTATCCCAGGAGACTTAGAAGTAAAATAAAGCCGTGTACATCCTGGATAGGGTGCCGTTTTCAATGCAAGGCACTCATTTACTCACTCACTCACTCACTCACTCATTGTCTATACCACTTTATCCTGTATTCAGGGTCACGGGGACCTGGAGCCTATCCCAGGAGGCTTAGGGCACGAGGCGGGGTACACCCTGGACAGGGTGCCAATCCATCGCAGGGCACACACACACACACCCACATACACACACTCATTCGCACACTATGGGCAATTTGGGAACACCAATTACCCTAACCTGCATATCTTTGGACTGTGGGAGGAAACCGGAGTACCCGGTTCTCCACCAAGCACGGGGAGAACATGCAAACACTCATTTACACTACGGCCAATTTGGGAACGCCGATCTGCAGGAGTACGCAGAGGAAACCAAACAAACCCATTAAGCACAGAGGGGGAGAGAACATGCAACGTCCATGCACACAGACCCTGAGGCGGGAATCGAACCGGGACTCTGGAGGTGCGAGGTCACAATGCTTATATATATATATATATATATATATATATATATATTAGTACTGTATCAGGATTGTTACTACAATAATTTTAAATGAGGTGCTTTAATGAATGATCACGTGACCCCTTTAGATCAATTAAACGTCATAATTGATTTACTGTTACTATAATGAACAATTCTTTGATCTAAATCATGCAACCTGTGTGTGTGTGTGTGTGTGTGTCTCACCTTTATTCATTTCAGGGTTGCAGATAAGCATGCAGGATCAGGATCAGCCCCTCTCTCTCTCTCTCTCTCTGTAGTATCAGTAGATAAATGTCACAGCTGACCCGCCAGTGTTCCTCCTTCACCACGCATTGTCAGGACTCAGAATAACGCCGGTGTTGTCGTGATGATGATGATGATGATGATCCTCATTCCCCATCCGTGTCTCCCCGGTTCTGTCCTCCTCGCGCCGTTCAACTGGACGGAAATCTCCCCACATTACGTCCTCCTGCGCGTGAAAGTGCGCGTGCGGTGTCTCCGAAATAAAACCGCTGCACGCGTTAAAACCGACGGATTCGGTGTGTGTGTGTTTTATTTATTTATTATTATTAATTCCAAACCGCTATGTGTATAACAGTGCCTTCCCAGCCACTTCCGGGTTGACTCATTTTTTTTTTTTTCTCCTTTTTTCTTAAATACAAGCCCCGCCCCTCTCCTGGTGCAGCCCCTCCTCCTTCAGTTTCCCCTAGCAACAATGTTGCCTTAACAA
>JAOTRS010000012.1:15691516-15707309 GCA_028565755.1 Dinotopterus cunningtoni | reverse complement strand
CAAATTGCCAATAAGTTACTACCATAAATCTATCAAATACTGTATGTTTAAGTTCAAAGCCCATCTCAGTGCATGAATCATTACCTCCTTTATAACTTTAATAATAGACCATTAAGCGTAATGAATTAAGAAACATTATCTCAATGAAAATACAGTTTATAAACAGTAATAAACACAGAGTTTGATTGATTACTGTAAACTCACCAGATACACGTCGCAGAGGCTGTGGAGCCAGAAGGAATGCAGAGCAGAGGTGACCGTGTGGAGCTCATAGCTCTCAAAGCCTTTATTACACTGTATTACTGTACTGTAAAGTCGCGAACAGATCCATCTGTCTATTCTCGACACAGGAAAGGTCTGAGACAAAGTAATAAGGAGAAGGAATCAATAACAGAAGCAGTAAGGTTACATTTACACTAGCCCATTTAAAGAGGTTTATAATCACAGCACAGCTTTGCTACAGTTGGGTCTGGGTCCATTGGGATTTGGGAAATCACAACCTTCTGGTGAAGACCATAGAGCTTTAACCACTAAGGTACCACTGCTCCAGGTTAAACACCTATTTTAAAACGCAATGCATTATGAAATAAGTGTACTTTCTTACCTCAGCCCATTAAGCATGTCATTAAGCTATATATCTAAATATTCCTGGTCTAAATAACTGATCACTATACTAGAGAAACATGTACAGTATCCTTAGAATGCAATCATACTGTATTAGACACTAAACACTCAAACCAAACACAGGGGAACTTTGTGTTCTACCTCCTCCAGTGGCACCAGAGGAGCTCCTGCGTCCTGCAAAGCTCCCAGAGTGAATCGAACCGTCTGCCACATCTTATTACAGAAGTGTCTACAGCTCAGGACATGAGACACGGACATGCTGATATCCTCTCCTGAAAGACAGAACCACATCGAAGAACTCTTCACCTCGTTCACTGTAGTTTCGCGGCAGATTACACCAAGCCATGTTCGTCCCAAGATCCTGCCCGAAGGCCATGCCTCTTCCTCTTCCTCTTCAGAAGTTCACTTACCTTGAGCTTTATAGGAGCAGAGTGCAAACCGCAACGCGTCCGTCCCGCATTCTGGTATACCCTTTGGGAAATCTTTCCTCTGCGGCGTGAGACATAGAGGACACAAGGACGAAATGAGCCAGCAGAGATGAGAGAGTACATGTTGGAAGTGAGGGAAACGTGATGTCTCGTTTACTGACCTGTGCCTCCAGGGCGACCGCTCGCTCTCTTGCATCCAAGTTTCCTTCCATTACTTTCTCTTGAAGTCTCTAAACACAAGGAGGAGAACTTCATGCTTTATGTGAACGCCAGATATAGTACAGTATATCATATGTATTATTATGTCTCCTTAGTTCACTGCATGTCCAGAACAGGTGCATGTAATAAAAAAATTAATGAATAGCAGGGCTGCATGATTTGATAAAAAAAAGTGATTATTTTGACGCTTATTCTAATAAACTCTTCTGTAGATACATTGCTGTGTATGCGATTAAATAATTGCACAGGTCGCTATCATAATTTAGATTTTTATTTTACACGATTAATTGTGCAGCACTACGGAACAGTGACAGCAGTTTTAATGCTTAGCCATTAATGTTCAGTCCATGGCTATGAATATATCTACGTAATGAGTGCTGGAGCAGGGGGCATGGTCGAGTGTGGTTTGTGGACGGAGATGAGTCAGGTTAAACCAGCAGTGTATGATCACCACCTGTTTACTTATACGTGCTTAGTTTGTCCTTTCAGTAATGTAGAACAAGACAACTGGCTGAGGATGAGCTTGCACTTGAAGTGAACTTAAGGAGTGCGATGTAGTGAGACGGTGTTTTTGTTTGGGATTGTTTTTGAAGTTTTTAATGAAAAGTCCACTGAAAAGAGCGGCTGAGAAAACAATAAGAGTCTACAGCTCCGAGAAAAACCCGTCTGTCTGCTTTGTGAGTTCTCCGTCTCACGCTGACACAGGTCATGTCCACTTTTGTTACGATTTACGAGTAGATGCACGAACTCCAAACATCTGTTTTGAACTTAAAGTAGAAAATAAACTCATTCCTTTTTATGTTCAATCAGGTTATAAAAGTATGATAAGCAGATTAAGGGTAAAAAAAACAAAAAACAAAATGATGATGTCTCTTGTCTGGCACACAACCTCAACCTCTAGCTAAATCCTTTACATCATCACATGCGTCTTGCTTGAATGAACACAGCTTCTGTACTCTTTTAGTTTAACATTATGTTTTTCTTTCCATTTTCCTATTTACCTTTTTATTTTCATGATTATGATCCAGCAGTTTATATATAATTTAGTTAACTAAGCAATATCACATGAGATGGGGTGATGGAACAGCACAGCTGTAATGCGGTCATGGGCACGAGGGTGCGGCCCGACGACCTCGAGTGTGATATTGCTTCTATACAACAGCTCTATGATTTGTTTGTTTATGTCACCAGTTATTTTGCTATGTAGCTAAAAACTAAATTACTATGTAGCTAAAAAGGTGAGGAGAATAAACCATGAAGGTGGTGGACGGTCCTGTAAATCTTGTAAGTTCCTCTGTATATTTCCACTTATTCCACTTTAGGATATCGGCTCTGTTAATACATTATGCGTTGCGGGTTCAATCCGAAAAGGAAAGCAAGTGCGCTATGTAGGGTAATGTAGGGAAATTTGGGGGCCTCCGAGTGGCGCAGTGGTAAAGCGCTCACCCTATCATCCGGAGATCGCGGAACTAACGGGTGTATAATAATAATAATAATAATAATAATAAAATAATAAATAAAATGTCTGCGGTTATGTGTGTGTGTAATGTGTTATCACTGATTTGCAGGGCAAAGACAGATTTTTATTGTGTATTAACAAAATATCTGTTCATTTCATGTGCGGAATTGCTAGACATTCTTTTATGAGATGAAAAAAGTCCATCAACGTCCAGAACCTGTTCACTGATTCCCTCAGAACTGTTTTTCTTTGAGGGCTGTGAAGCTTTTACTCTGATTACAAGCAGGACTGTCAACTCCTAGGAAATCTGCCGTCAGCGTACCTCTAGAGAGACACCCGAGATTACATCCAGAGGGTCGATGACATTCCCCAAAGACTTGCTCATCTTCCGACCGTGCTTATCTCTTACCAGGGAGTGGAAGAGCACCTGAGAGAGATCAGAGAGTCAGAGAGTCGGGCGCAGATGTGCTGAGGAGGCAGCTTTTAGAGAACTCCTCAGGAAAAGGAAAAAAAAAAAAAAGACGGGAATAAATCTGAATACATTTGCACATTATTTATTATACGTTGAAAAAAAAAAAAAAAAGTTTGTATTGTATTTTATTATCCGTACCACATAAATAGAGAAAGTTAATAAAAAATAAAAAAAAAAAAAAACTTTTGAACTTTTTCATTATAGGATTGGCCACAGGATGAGTACAGTACCTGTTTAAAGGGCAGCTGTCCCGTCAGCTCAGTGCCTAGCATTACCATCCGGGCCACCCAGAAGAAGATGAGGTCACTTCCTGTCTCCAGAATGGTGTTGGGATAAAAGTGCTTCAGGTCATCGGTCTGGATAGATGGATGGAAAATAAACGTAATGTACTGTATGATTTTTTTACTCTTTTAAACCCTAATTGTGTTTACATGATTTTCAAACCCGAATAAAGCCAGAGGGAAAATGGTGTACCTGCTCCGGCCAGCCCAACATCGCGAAAGGGAAAAGACCGGAAGAGAACCATGTGTCTAACACATCTGGATCTAAGACATTAAAGCACAGAGATATGTTTCATCTCCAGTGAAACATTCTTCATACCGTTACATCATTACCGAACTACAGCCGAGGCCGAGGACCGTCATTATATTCACCTCGAGTCAGGACAACAGCGTGAGGGTCCACTCCAAATTTGGCAGCGGCGCGCTCCCTGGCCTCTGATTCACTCCGGCCCCAGACCCACCGCTCCTGCTCCTGGAGAGAGAGAGAGAGAGAGAAAGAAAGAGAGAGAGAGAGGCGCGGTCATGGCACAAAGTGAGCTCCAGCAAGTACCAGTACACAATACCTGTTTGTCAACGCTTGTTTGTTCTACTGATTACAATATGCTACACTAAAGACATATACAGTAATGGCAGGTGCAGTCGTCCCAGATCAAAGCCAAACAAACAAAACAATGAGACGATGTCCAAATGAAACGACAGCTGCTCATACCTCCTGTGTGGGGGAGCGCGGTGAGGTCACTGTGTACGCTGGAATCTGATGTCCCCACCAGAGTTGTCTGGAAATGCACCAGTCGCTGCAGGAGGTGTGTACACGTTACACCGTTATTAAGTATTTACACCTTAAACTTTCCACATTTTCTAGTGAACCTGGGACTGAAATGTACCTCATGTCTTGAATCTGCATAAATAACCCATAAAGGCCTCTTTGTTGCTGCTCTGGCTCATGCCTCCTTACCCAATTATTTGACTTTTCAGTGGACGACCTCCTCTGGACAGCGTCAAGGTTTATATCGTTTAATAATGGATGCAGTAGTACTCTGTAGAAAATGTTTGTTTTTTACTTTTACAAAACTTTTTTTTTTTTTAAAGAGCCTTGGTCTTTACGTATGTTTTTTTTTTTCGGGTTAGGTTTATTTATATTTAGGTCACTTTACTTTTTTTTGTGCTTGACTACGAGGGGTGTTCAAGTCAAACTGGGACTTTTGAGCGCACTAATGCACTCATCCCAGTGTTTCACTAGTTCGAGGTTTTCTCAGTACGACTGCCTGAAATTTCACGTCTGGAACACCGGCCTCCCGGGAACTCCTTTAATGGACCAAACATGTGGAAATGGCTTGGAGCGCGGTCAGGACTGTACGAGGGATGTGGAGATAACTCCCAGCTGTTTGTGAATGATTGTGTGTTCAGTTCACACAGACAGATGCGTCTCTTCTGCAAGTTGCGACGAGTTACGGGCCGATTTTTGAAAATCAGGTTTGCGGGAACGACTGCAGTCGACTCACCTCGATCAGAATCGTCATTCATGGACTTCTTAAAAAAATTTGCACCATTCAAATGTTGTAATGCGGCTAAGAGTCTCATAACCGTGATGAATGTAAACGTCGATCGCTTTATTCATGAGAAATTTCATCACGAGTCCTGGTTTGACTTGAACAACCACAGTAATTCTCAAATTATGTAACAGCTCATGGTATCTAGGTGGTCCAGAGCTAATTTAGTAATTTTATAGATATTTTTTGTAAACTATATTCATTATTCTTCGTTATTAAAGATAGTCCGTGTAGCTCTGTGACATATAATCCCAATTAAGTAGCAGTACAATATGTAAAAAAAAAAAAAACAGAGGGGTGAATACTTATGTACATTATTATGCTAATAAGAAAATCGTATCAGGATAACCGTAAATTTTTATTTCTCATAAACAGCAAAGAAAAAATAACTTTTTATTAACTAAGCAGCTTCTCTATTTTCCTTTAACCGAGTGTCAGAGCATAAATGACATCACAAAAGTCAACAAGCGTCTATAACCTCCTGTGTCCTTTCCCCTGCGGCGAACTTCCTTTTTTACGCCTATTTGTGCTGAAATCATTAACGTTTGACTTTATCAAGAAAAGCAGAAGGTTTTCATGTTTCCTGTTTCACCAGAGATAAAGAGAAAACAAGTTCACATCTGGTCATGACACTATAACTAACCTGATATTAGCCAGCCAGTTCTTCCACGTTTTGCTGTAGAAGTGAGGAATTATCTCCAGCTCTCCGTCATCCACGGCCTGATGGATATCATTATCATTATTATTATTAAGCTGGCATGTGTAGCTACAGTAAGAGGATTGTTTTTCACATACCTGAATTGCCTTCTGTGCCATCTCCTCACATCGAACAAACCACTGTTTCTTTAGCAGCGGCTCGATCACGTCTCCGGATCGGCTGCAGGCAGAGAGACGCATCAAATCAGGACAAAAAAAAACGGAAATCTAATCTGAGAGCTTTAAATCTACATTACACAATAATGCAGTTTATTATTGATTTCTGGAGAGGATATGAAATGATTTTTTAAAATGATTATTCCTGTGTTCAAGGTCAAGAAATCTTCGTGCATGTTCACGATTTACTTTAGTCACGCTTAATGTTCTCCATTAATAATACTGCACCCACATTTTGGATAATTTGAGCTTCTAGTAATTATTCCGAGCAGTGAGCTGATAAACTTCGCACCAGCTGTTTGAATGATCCAAAATTATGGTCAATGTTGAGGTCATATCATGATCCAAATTTTCACCACGTACTGTACCAAAGGCATCAATTATGTAGGATGGAGCAAATATACAAGGGGCGTTCAAATTCAACCGGGATTTTTGATTGTGCAGAATAACAGAACACAGTTATGAGAGTAAAAACTCCCTTTATTTCTCTATATAATCCCCTGCTACACTAATGCACTTATCCCTAAGGTAGAAAGTTTCCCTCATTACACCAGAGCCATTATCGGACTGCCTGCTTCATGTCTTAAATGGCCCAAACACTTGTAAAATGGCTTGGAGCGAGGTCAGGACTGAGCTGAGTTCCTGTAATGAAAAAAAAAACAAAAAAAATAACACCTTTTGGTGATCAAACCAAAGTTTTTTTTTTCTCCTATTAAAGTAGAGGGCCATTAAAGGAGTTCCTGGGAGGCCAGTGTTTCAGAAGTGAAGCAGGCTGAATCCAAACATGGATCTGACGTACTGAGAATTATTATTATAATTAATTATTCTGCGCAACCAAAAGTCCCAGTTTCACTTAAACGCCCCTTGTAAAATACTCATCTTGCATTGCTACAGAAGATAAAACACTCGTAAATCAAAGCAAATTTTCCCATAAGAAATAATGGAAACTCAAATTATTAGTTCCACAGCCCAAAAAAATAAACACATAAAAATAATTAATACAAAATATAAAGTAAAAATAAAACAAATTAATCTGCACTTTACCTTTTAAAAAAGTAAAAATAAATCCCGACAGATACGTGTTTACGTTTATGCGCGCAGGTGCTGTATGTGTGTGTTTGTGTATGTGTGTGAAGTGAGAGGAGGAATCAGTCACTCCCCCTCTCCCCCTTCTCATCTTACACAGTAAACTTGTTCGTTTTCCAAGTCAAAATTCATTAAAAATCTTTGCTCGTCTTGCGGAACACTCGCAAACCGCGTTACTCGCAATCCGAGGTTTCACTGTACTTGACTAAATCTCTGTCCTCTTTCCCCACACTGCCATCATGTGGCCAAAAACATAATCACACCTACGGAAATGAATCTCACAGTGAAATGTGAAATGTACAGTAAGTGTTGTCTTAGCGCATTTAAATCGCGAGGGGAATCCTGAACGCCATTTTGTCTCAGAGCTGTTTTCCACTGTATTGGACTGTGAACTCGAGTTTTGTTGAGGATTTTCCGAAATTAGGATTATTCACCATCAGGACAGCTTTTTTCCATCATCGTGCTCCCGGACTGATTCATTAAAACCTGTAAGGTCGAGTCATTTCTTCCGCACCCCTATTATTCCAGATCTAAACACTGAACAAATTAAAAGTGTGAATAATTCAAACAACCTTAATTTACCCTCCTGATCGGTCATGATTTTTTTCTCTAAATCTCAGCTCACCTGCAAATCGGTAAAGACATGGGATGATCTCTCTTCCCTCTGAACAACTCTTTCTCCATCAATGCGCTAACCACGCGCTCCCTGGCGTCAAATCGCTTCACTCCCTGAGACGAAGAAATGAAAACGATCAATTTTCAGATTTTTGTCATTTCCAGTACGTTTAGATGTAAAGGTGGGGGGGGGGGGGAACAGATCATATTGGGGTGATGAAGAGTTCAACACCTCGAGCCACGGGCCACAAAGGGGCGTCATGGTTCCGTCTCCCCCGATCACGGTGAGGCGAGGTAACGAGTGTCTCTGAGAGAGCCGGAAGTCGGTGTGATCGTGAGCCGGGGTCAGCTTCACCGCTCCTGCCATGTAACAGGAATAAAAAAATAAACATCTTAGTTTTTATAATAAAGCAGTGATAATATCAACAATACACTTGAAGGTTAAATGTTAGAAATGACACTATGTCATTTTCCCTGATGCTGTTTACATTTTTATCATAAAAGCTTTATTTTCTTTTGTTGAATATATTTTTATTGACTTTTAAACACTGTGAATATAATAGTTATAATAAAAGGTATACAGTACAAATATGAAAGCAATCCCGACAAAAGGAATGAAACAATTATACGTCTTTATGTATAGATAAATGCGTTCCTTTTCCAAAATTTTTTACAGGACCTGGTATCATCTCAAATAAGAAGGTCCGACATACCCGTCCCTAATTCCATGTCCACCATCGTGTCTGTGATTACGGGTAACAGCCTGTCTGTAAACGGGTGTCTGCACTGTTTTCCATGGAGATCCTAACAGCAGAAAACATCTCATATATTCTATAATCACCATATGACTTGTGTGTGTACAGTATATATTTCAGTGTGTGTGTGTGTGTGTGTGTACCTGGTATCGAGGATCGTCAGGGTGCACGGCGATGGCCACGTCTCCCAGCATGGTCTCGGGACGAGTAGTCGACACGGCAACCTCTCCTTCTAACAAAAGCACAACAACAGCAAGGAGCTCAGGACCAACTGCACAATTCAGTCCAAAACCTTTTTAAAAGACTTAGATCAGAATAGAAAACTCTCACGGTGTCCCTCTATCGGGTAGGCGAATGTAACCATGGTGCCGAATTCGACTTTCCGCTGGTAGCCAGGAACAGACAGAAGAGTCCGGCCTGATAACTGCTTGGAGTCAACCTGGACACAAAGACGTCCTGACAATGCTACACAATGCTAACCACTACACCGCCGTGCCGCTCACATAGTCACATCAAGTCATGATAAAGAAACAAATGGTGTCGAGAGCAACAACGGTGGTCAAAAGCATTGAGACAAATGTCAAATTCAACGTTTTGATGACGTTCTTACAATTAATGATGATCGAGAGAATAGGAATATTTAGTTATCTGATGCAATAAAGTTTCTATACAACAATCAATATTTAGTACAAAGTCCTTTATTCTTCAAAACCTCTTCAAAAGACGTCTGCTGTACTCTGCCGTCACTCGCCTACTCCATGCCTGCTTGACCGCTTCCCGAAGATCGTGTACAAAAAATCGTTCCTACATTCTTCACCATCTTCTATTGGGTTTAGGTCTGGAGATCACAAGCTGAACACCATTTAGTTGTCACTAGTTTTTCAGTTAATTAGCACAACTCTTCAGCCAGACAGGCGAGAACTAATTAGTGACGTCACCCGTTTTGTGCACAGGGAGGCATATGCTGTCTTAATACTTTTGACCACTACTGTAACGTTATCTCCGCTTTATAACCGTCACTTTCACTTCATGTTTTCTTTAGTACGACACTTAATAATGAAACTTACTTATAACATGAAAACTCCACTGAACTTCTTTTAAATTACGTTACCGTGACCGTTACGTTTTGTGAATCCGCTGCATGCGTTCACACTGTCTGTATTAAACTGGGTTATATTTTTGTACCTCGATATCAGAGATGGCTGACTCCAGTGCACAGCTCCAGTTGACCAGGCTTTCCGAGCGATAGATCAGCCCCGAATCACACATCCTGACGAAAGCCTCGGTCACGGCGTTACTGAATCTCTGAGAGCGGACACGAACAAAGCAACAATCATAGTTTGACAGGACAGTTTTTCTCTCTCTACCAGTTCAAATTTAGATAATTAGTGGTGCTTGCGAAGCTTACGGCTTACGGCTTTGTTGTAGGCACATGAAAGAGGTGTCAAATCGTTCGGCTTATTCAGGAATAGGATGCTTGACATGACTTTTCTAAGGGCTTGGTAGGAAAATGCCCCAGCATGGGGCAATTGAAATATAATGGTAACTGTGGATCTCATTGTGAACTGTGGATCTCATTGTCGTAGAGACACAGGGGAGGGCTCATTTAACTCCGGCAACCAATCAGTCTTCCGCATTTTGCAAGATCCTCATAAGCCACGCCCCCTAGCATAACATCATTAGCATGTTGCCAGCATGATGCTAACAATATTAGCATGTCACCAGCATGATGCTAACAATATTAGCATGTCGCCAGCATGATGCTAACTATATTAGCATGTCGCCAGCATGATGCTAACAATATTAGCATGTCGCCAGCATGATGCTAATTATATTAGCATTTTGCTGATAACATGATTAGCATGTTGCTAGCATGACATTTTAGATGATTAGCATGTTGCTAGCATGATTAGCATGTTGCTAGCATGACGTTTAGCTGATTAGCATGTTGCTAGCATGACGTTTAGATTATAAGCATGTTGCTAGAGTGACATTTAGCTGATTAGCATGTTGCTAGCATTATGCTAACCATATTAGCATGATGCTAGCAACATCATTAGAATGTCATGAACATGATGCTAGAGTGATTAGCATGTTGCTAGCATGACTCCAATGTTATGGCATGGCAAGCACCACTCATTTTCTTTAGATCATGTACCTCTCTAGTCCTAATTTAACAATCCTCTAGAGAATAGCATTCGGCTTTCATTTAAAATTTTGTAGTCGTTTCCAGCCTCCACATTACACTTCACAAAATGTAATTAAACACCATTATCAATAGGGAATGTAATCTGTTTGAATACTAATGGAGAAAACTAAAATGTTTACACTTTTTAGATTGCTTATTAATTATGCAAACTAATATTCTATATGGAAGGAATCCTTGTGTATGACTTGTTGGTATAGAAACCACAACAAGCACATTAATGTAAACCTGTGAAGTGATTTGCAGGCAGAACTTCTGACCAATCAGGTTTAAGCAGGTGTCGTGCGTTACCGTGTCCATGGTGAAACAGGTCCGGCTCCAGTCCAGTGAAGCTCCAAGTTTCTTCAACTGTCGATAAATCTCATCTCCTTTCCTGCAACGCGAAAACACCCGACACAAACCATGGAAATGTAAAAATCTAAATTCTACTCAAAAGAAAAGAAAAAAAAACATAACCTGTTTCTGAGACTCACTCGTTTTTCCACCTCCACACCTCCTGCAGGAATTCCTCTCTCCCGTAGTCCTGTCTGCGCTTCCCATGCTCCTGTAACAGCCTCCTCTCCACCACAGCCTGAAACAAACAGAAAGACAAATCTACAAAATTCCTCAGCCCTGAGGTAAACACTCACGATACTGCAACAAAATACGAGGGGCGTTCAAGTCAAACTGGGACTTGTGGGATGAAGTTTCTCAGAATGAATGAAGTAGTTAAAAAAACTTCCAGCACAGTACGGTGAGGAGACTCTTAGTCACAGTAAGACATTTGAACGGTGCAAACGTTGTAAAGAAGAACCAAATTACAGTGCTGTAAAAAAAGTATTTGCCCCCCTTCCTGATTATTTTTTTTTTTTGCATAATTTGTCACACTTTAATAATTGAAATCATCAAACAAGTCACAATATCAAAAAACAGGGTAATGATGAAATGATTATTTATTTTTATTTTTATTTATTTTTTAAGTCCAAAGCTATGGGAAAAAAAGTAACTGGTCTTTGCAGATTCAGGACCTGAACGACTTTCCATAATTGATGGAACCATAAATTGTGGCACAACCACTTATTAGGTTTAGGGGGCAATTACTTTTTCACATAGGGATAGGCAGGTTTGGACAGCTTTTATATTTTTCCTTAATAAATGATATCATCATCTAAAAACTGTATTCTGTATTTACTCGGGTTATCATTGTGTAATATTAAAATTAGTTTTTCGAGCTTAAGTGTGACACAAATGCAAAAAAATAAAAAAATATAATAAAAATCCAAATACTTTTCACGCCAGTGTATATTGAAAAATACAGGGAGTTTTTACTCTCATAACTCTATTCTGTTATTCTGCGCAATCAAAAGTCCCGGTTTGACTTGAACGCCTGGTATATATCACAGGATTAAAAGAGGATACCTGGGTGGCGATGCCAGCGTGGTCACAGCCCGGCACCCACAACACTCTGTAGCCTCGCATTCGTCTCCTGAACAAGCAAGAGCTGATCATATCAGATGTCTTTCATGTATAAATGATTAAAAAATATATAAATATACCACAGCACTATTATAGCAAATATTAATTACACTGGCTATGGCAGCATAGATGAAAGAAGGTCAGTAATGAGGAGAGAGCAGCTGCCTGCCAAAACCCACATTGTAATCCAGTCACAGAAGAAAAAACACATCTGATAACGTTATGCCATCTTAAACAAAAATTTGTCTCCGTAATAAGTACCTTTTAATAAAGTCTTAATAACATCTTAAACGCTTAAGAGATTTATGGTTTATTATCCTCAACTTTTGGCTACATTGTACTGGACAGAATTTAAAACTACTTTCAGCCTGTTAATTACACTATCAGTCGCCAGCTCTGCTAGTCGCGGTTGGTTAGTTCCGCCAGTCGCGTACAAGGGTCTGTGCTAGTGGAGCAAAATAACTGCTTAAAACAAACAAATCATAATCTGTAGATACTACATGGTGTTTCTGGAACTGTAATGCAAAAGCAGGATCACACTCCAGGTCGTGTTATTGATATTCCGCACAACAGCACACTGATATTCCTTAATTATAACAAGAACGATGTTCGGATATCTAAAATCATTAACGCACCAATTTAATGAGTTATCCTCTGTTGTTTGTTAATACATTGAGATGGCGGCTTGTTGTGATATAACAGAAACACATAACTGGGACAGACACAACCATAAGTATTCACCAGCGAACCAGAGCGTCCTCGATTGCCACCGTGAGAGCGTGGCCGAGGTGCAGCGTGCCGGTCACGTTCGGTGGTGGTATACAAAGCGAGAAATGTTTATCCACAGCTTGCGGCATCTCACCCTAGGGAAAGATTTTTTAAGAGAAATAATATGTAAGTAAAAAAACATATCCTTGTTTATTTAAACAGATAAGGACATGACTACTGAAGCTCAGTCAGTGTGAGCGCTTACATGCTTGTCAGGGCTGAAGAATCCCTGCTGCTCCCACCACTGATACCAGCACGACTCCACATACTCCGGGCTGTAGGACTGTGGAAGGGGCAGAGTGGTATCTGAGGAATGAAACATACACTGAGGCTAAATAATACGTCTATATACACACATCTACAGCTGAAGTTCAACAAACATCTTCCTATCTATACAGTATATAAGCAGTACTACATTATAATAACAGCCTGTACGGTACCTTTCTTCTCTCCGGGTGTGAATGCAGCAGGGTATGTTATCTTTTCTTTTTCTGACCATGTCATCCCACCATTGTCAACATCCTTTAAAGGTCAAAGGTATAATAAATAAGTATAGTCTTGATCAAACAGCCACAGATTTAATGTCATAGATTCAAGAGCTAACATTGAAAATAACCCACGCTGCTGAGTATAGCCGTCTCTCTCTTTCTTTTCCGCTTGGCCTTTTCCGTTTGAGACCTAAGAGACTGTAAGGGTCGTGATGATGAGGATGATGAGGAGGAGGAGGAAGATTGAGAAGACAGTCTGCGTCTCCATGCATGCCACACGTCAGATCCTGGTCTGAAACATTTGCTACAGGTTGGTCTCCACATGACCTGAAGGTACAGAAAAGGTAGAGAGCTTTACATCATGATTTCTGTGTAAAGGTTTCTGTGTTCATCGGAGCTGTGATCAGATTGTCTGATACGTCACGTCGGAAAGGATCAGGCGTTGAATGCATTCATCTCCAAAACCACCTCAGTTGGGATTGTCATTCATGCACCATTCAAATGTTTTACTGCAACCAAAAGTCCCATCAGAGTTCTGTGCTTGAAGTCTACGGGAAATGTAAATTGCTTTTTCAACTTCAATCAAAAGAAATTTCCTCACAGGTCCAGGATTGACCTGAGCACCCTTCGTATGTTTCCTCAGGGTTGTCTGGGCTCCTCTTACAAAACATGCCAGTAGATTGTCTAACATAAGATATTCCTAGTGAGTGAACATGTGTGCATACAATGTTATGCTACAGATGTCCTGTGTAAGCTTTTATCCCCAGTAATGCCAGGATTTTTAATTTTTATATAATTTAGATTTTAACAATGATAGCATGAATTAATGAGTTAATGTTTTTTTTTCTTCCAATGGAAAAAAAAATATTTCTGTGTAAAGGTTTCTGTGTTCGAGTCAAACCGGGACATTTGAGAGTTTAAAAACTCCCTTTACTTCTCTATATAATCCCCTGCTACATTAATGCATTTATCCCAGCGTTTCACTCGTGCTTGGATACCATAAGGTAGACAGTTTCTTCCGAACACCGGAGCCACGATCAGACTGTCTGATACGTCACGTCTGAAAGGATCAGACATTGAATGCAGTGAGCTCCAAAGCCACCTTAGCTGGGATCATCATTCATGCACCATTCAAATTCTGTGTAGAAAATAAATTTAATAACATCTTGTGGGTGCTTAATCACATCATTATAAACACATTTGGTCCATCTATGTGCCATCGGGCAACGAATACACCCCACCCCATCCCAACCCATTGTTTCAGTGGCGGTTTCTTACAAGGTCGGGTTGCCAGCTCGATGCCCGATTGGCATTTACACCATGGGCAATTTGAATTAATAAATAAATAAATAAATATATAATGTTATTTTATATAGTACGTATATATTTGTTTTACATTGACGTTATTATTAACCTTCTTAGAACAAATTATAAAAACATATTATCCCTTAAATCAGAGAAAAAAATGTATTAGTGATCTCACACTGAAAATAAATAAATGAATGAATGAATCCAGGAAATCCTTAAACACATCCACAAACACTGTCAGCACTAAAGCCAGGAATGTCATGTCATTTAGGTTCAGGTTTAAATACAGACTAATTAAAATGAATTTTTTACATTTCAAATCATATATCTTTTATTTAATACTAAGACATATTTTCAGAAAATAACAGTGTAGATAAAACATGAGAATGATCTACCTCTGGTGTCTGAGAGCTGCTGTGGTGTTACTGTAAGGGCGCGGCCATGTTGGAATCTCTCCCTACTTTCTCTTTCACTCCATCTAACATGTACAGAATACATTTAAAGCAAATTCATAAAGTGGTGCGATGTTTTAAAACGTTAAATATTTTGATATATTATTTTTTTTATTTAAATAAATTCGGTTAATTAAGTCTTATTAATTTTATTTATATTTATTGTATTTTGTTCCCGGTCGAGCAGAATACAAGTGAACACAACCAGGAAGTCAGAAGGAAGCGGTGCGTCGGTTAAATGTTCCCCCCCTCCGATCTGCTGTTAGAGTGCAGATTCATCCGACTCCAGCGGATTAGCCGAGCTGCTGTTTTTATGTTGTTATTTATTTTTAAATTTTGTGTATTATCTCGTAACAGAATCAGGACTGAGTGAGTGAGAGAGGTGTGTGTGATTTCGCTGCACGTCGAGAAAACACGTCGCGATTAACAGATTGACAGGAAACTGGGCGTGAAAGTGAGCTAGCTTAGCCTCTCTGAGTGAGTGAGTGTGTGTGTGTGTGAGAGAGAGTGCTAGCTAACGGTGCTAACTGCTATGGCGGAGCTAGCAGGGCCGTCCAGTGAGACGATAACGGAGACGGTGCAGACGGGGACACCGCCGCCGCCCCAGCAGGTGACCGAGCAGCACACACACACACACACACACACCAGCTGAGCTAAGACGAGTATATCCTGTACAGAGTGTTTTAATTTAGCATTCTGAACCAACACTGTACTGTAGATGTGGGTGTGATTAAAGGGGAAAAAAAAAAATTAT
>JAOTRS010000012.1:15660192-15674115 GCA_028565755.1 Dinotopterus cunningtoni | reverse complement strand
GCAGCCGGAGGTCTAGAGAGAGCTGATTGGCCGAGCTCTCTCAGAGGGGAGGGATGAGAGGTACTTCGTGCTCCCACTTTAATAACGGCTCTACAGTCAATCAGGGGCGTCTGTGAGCTCACGCAAGCGGAAGGAGCGGATAGCGCAAGTGTGTTACGCCGCCCCCAACAGTGTGTGAGCGAGCAGTTTAAAAAAGATGCGGTCAGCTGGCGACACGTGGTTCTGAGGAAACACGTGATAGTCTTCGGCCCTCCCGACTGAATGGGGAGCCCCCTAGTGACGGGGAGGAATTGGACACGACTAAATTAGGGAGAAAATCTGGAAAAAAAAAATCTGGAATGATATCAGGAAAAAAAATGTGTATTTTGTTAAAGGTGACTACCATGTCGTTGGTCTCAGCGGTGGATGGAGGAAGCATTAGGGCTACTATATATCTTCTTTTGTAATTACGTTCGGGGTGCATTTCGAAGGCAATAAACAGCACAAAGATCACCTGATGACTACCTACTTGTCTAGCGGATTACCTGATGGGTTTTTCACACAGATAAAAGAGTGACTTAGTAACTGATAGCTTCTGTTCGGCTCATTACTTTCATATGCGGTATGGCGTGTGAACCTCAGACAGTGTACGAATACGTGGATTTGGTGTGTAAGTGTTTCGGCGTCTCATTGCATATGAGACGAGTTTGTGGAAAACGATGCGAGGGTAACGTTAACTTTATACCAACTAATATTTCAAGCTCTCTAATTAATAGCTAACTAACTGTAGTGCCCTTGATCAGGGGTTAGAGAGGGATTTGGGATTCAGGCTTGTGTTAGAAGATAGTTAGCTTTGTAACTTACAGTAAAACACAACACGGTTGCTTCAGAGACGATTAGAAGCAATATTTAAGGAGACAAAGTGTTGTTTAAGATATTGAGATCTGGCAAGTAGTGTCTCTTTTGCTGTTCAGAAGTGGGCGGGACCACGGCGGACGTCATGATGTCACATGCAAAAGGTTGATATCAGGGATACTGGATAATTTCCTTAAAAACTTTAAAACTGCATGCATTGAAAATGTTACCTAATTTATTTTAAATCATAAACTAAACATGAAATTGTTCAGATCCATGGTAAAAAACAAAACAAAACAAAAAAAGTGTGTTTGTTAGTGAAAGTAAGAGCATTTCCCAGACACACACACACAATGTGATGAGAACTCACAGGATTGGGACTAAACAGCTGTGTGTCCTTAAGAAAACCACTTGTTGGTGAGAATAATCAGAAGAAAGACATCATTTTGTGAGGGATCATAAAAATTGGACTTTGGAGCAATAGAAAAAGGGTCATGTGATCAGATGAGTCCAGATTGAGCCTATTCCAGAGCGATCAGGGTAAGAAGGGAAGCACATGAAGCGATGCACCCATCATGCATAGTGTCCACTGTCCAAGTCTCTGGAGACAGTGTTATGATCTGGGGTTGCTCTAGACTCAAAAAACATTATGTGGCAATAAAATTCAAAAAGTCAGCTGACGACCTAAATATACTGAATGACCAGGTTATCACATCTATGGAGTTTTTCTTCTTCCCTGATGGAACGGGAATACTCAAATTGTGTACGAGCCGTTCTGAGAGGAATCATTTTCATACATGAACTGGACACCACATTGTGTCCTGTAATCAACGATAAAGGTTATGGAATAAAATATGTTGTGTAGTATGTCAGTTAAAAGGTGTGACCCTGATTCTCTCATACGTTCCTGCATTCTGTTTTAGGACCAGCGGGGGGCGCATGTGGAGACCGAGCCTCTGTGTGTGCTGGATTTCTATGTGACCGAGAGCTTGCAGAGACACGGATACGGGCTGGAGTTGTTCCACTCCATGCTGCAAGTCAGTCCGCTGTACTACAAATAAACAAAGTGTAGTAATGCCTAAGTAATCACTCTCGAGTAATACAGTCGTTTATTTAGTAATGCACTTGTACATGACATGGTTTCTCGAGCGGGCTCCTTGAGAGAAATGTATCGTCTGAGTCACTCTGTTGGTTTAAATATTTCAGAAACTGTCGATCTCTTGGGATTTTCACACTTAAAAAAGAAAAAGCATTCGTTACAACCCTGGTGATCAGAAAAGCATCTCTCAGTAAACAGCATGTTGAAGCTTCTACAATAGTCAATAGTTCAATCCTCTCAACCAAGAGCATGAATCTGAACCTACATTACCTACGGAACATGCTAACTGAGACAGGACAGGTGGAGACTGTAAATGGACCGGGTGACTAGTATTTTCCTAGTCCCCCTCCCTTATTGGACGATTAGAGTCAGGGGTTCCTAATAAAGTGGACAGTCAATGTATGTTAGTATATCATAGACATTAAACATGCTATTGATGGCTGGATCAGTGCATAAAGACATGATATTTCATACTGGATATCATTTTGACCAACCAGGGGTATTAGTGGCTCAGTGGTACCGTAGGTTTCTCACCTGCCAGGCAGAAAGCCCGGGTTCGATTCCCGTCTAATTCAATTGAAATGGGAGGGTTGTGTCAGGAAGGGCATCCAGCGTAAACCCTGTGCCAAGTTGTTGCTCCTTGATGAGGGAGCAGCTGAAAGCCCAACATCATCTGGGTTTGATTTAAGCAACTTATGGGAAAAGGAAAAAAATCCTAATTAAGGACTTCTTAACAAATGTTTTTCTATATATTGCTGTCATTTTAATATACCAGTATAAAACGTTCACTTACTCATGTCTTTCCTGCTTTTTTTTCTTTTTTCTTCTTCTTCTTCTGCCAGCACAAGAAGGTGGAGCCTGAGCAGATGGCTTATGACAGACCTTCCTCGAAATTCCTGGCCTTTCTAGAGAAACACTTTGAACTTAAACACAGCGTGCCTCAGGTATGATTTACCTGCATTATCTAACTGCCACACCACCTGTTATTTGAAATTCGTGGCCTTTACAGATGATCAACAAACCAACACTCCGCCCTTGCTTTAATCCTTCTCAGTACATATAGGAGCAGTGGGAAAACATACAGCAGGAAAAGAGATGGAAAGCTAGAAAGCTTTTTTGTTTTTTTGCTTGTCTCTCACCCTAACAACCATGGCATGAAGATCTGTTTAAAACAACAAAGAAATGAGAAAGAAATATACAATAACTTTATTCCAGATAAGAACCGTTGTCGTTTAGAATTTCCAGAGAAAAACATCTGGAAGTCATGCCAAGTGGACTTTTCTTTCTTGTTTGGTGGAATCGTTTCACTGCTCTTCCAAGTAGCTGGACGCGATAAAACCTTAAGCCTCCACACTCCTCAGATCTCAATCCGATTCAGCACCAATGGGATGCACCAGACAAACAAGCCTGATCCTCGGAGACCCCACTCCACCAATCACGCCAATCACCACAGCACATACCCGGAGCTCCCCAGTGGATGAGTTTCAAATGACATGGCTGTCAGCAGAAAAGAAAGACATGAAAGAAAGTTTTTTATTTATTTTTACTCTTTTAGCATCTCTACTGTAGAACCTAAATATTGTTGTAAAGCTCCACAGTGACAATGGGACGAACAGCTGTAGTCATAAATCATCTAAGGGGCATCAAAACAAGAACTTGCTTCTCTTGAAGACTGAGTTAGTCGGAACAGACATTCAGATCATATAAACGAATCCTGATTATCTCTAAATGTACTTAAAAGGAGACGCCATAATTCTACTAGGGACCGTGGAGGCCAGTGGCGATTACTATTGTATTTATTCCCATTTAACGACTGTAGTGGGACCTCTGGTCAACATTCACACGGTCATTCACACACTAATGCCAGTTAAAGTTATGTTAAACTGCATGTCTTTGGACTGTCGGGAAACCGGAGTACCCGGAAGAAACCCACCATGCACGGGCAGAACATAAAAACTCCACAAAATCAAACCCGGCCTCTGGAGATGCAAGGCAGTGGCGCTAACCACCAAGCCACACGTCACATCCACATAGTGGGGCACACAGGTGGCTCAGTGGTTAAGGTGTTGGGCTGCAGGCCAGGATGTCACCTGTTCGAGCCTCGAGTTGCCGCTGTTGGACCCTTAAGCGAGGTCCTTCACCCCCCCCAAGATGGAATCGGGAGTCGAGCTCGCAACCCGTTCCTGTAAATAACTGCCACAGAAACGGCGGATGTATCCGTTGCCCGAGCACATAGACGGAACCATCCACATCCACATATGCTTGTTGAACATCATCCCATTCTGGATTTATTCCCGCTTTACTGTTATTATAACCTCCACTCCTCTGGGAAGGCTTTCCACTAGATTTTGAATCGTAGCTGTTGTGAAGTTAAGGTCTGGTGGTACAGTAGGTGAGGGGTGGGTCTGAGGTTAAGCAGTGTTTCAATTCTGTACCCCAAAGATGTTCAGTGAAGTTGAGGTCATGGTTTTGTTCTTCAAGTCTTTATAGAACTTTGTGGAAGAAGTTTTATGGTCCATATTTTTGGACATTTTCTTATAGTACACGAACACCCTTATTAAAAGTTTGATAAACGATAATGATCAATGTCCTTTTGTTTGTCTCATTTGTTTCCTGCATCAGGTGAATAACTTTGTGGTGTTTGATGGCTTCTTCAGGAACAGATCAGGTGAGATCACCACCATGTGCATGCCCAAGGGGAGTTGGAATTGGAATTTGGATTATGTCCCCCTCTTTATTCATTCATTTGGCATTCAAATCTTACCAAAGTTTTTACTCAAGGCTATGAGATGTAAATTTTTTACTTTCCAGTCATTCATCGGTTGTACAGAGGACTCGGTTTAGACACAATGGTTCTGTGCAAGCTGATAGATATTTCAGCTTTTCATTGTCTAACCTCTTGTTTACCCCTGTCGGTATTTTTAGTAATGTAAGTATGCGTAACACTTTGAGATTACGCACCAGGTCGGCGTTATGGCAAAGCGTTAGGAAAGCGGTTTCCGATTACGTCGAGGCGCGCTCGGGAAAAAAAAAACAAAAAAAAAACAAACTCGCCCAGCTCGTTTTCTGACATTTACAGGATGCTTGTGTGTGTACGAGAGGAGGTTGGGAATGGGAAGACCGACTCAAGGCATGTGGCATTAAGATTAAATTCCAGATTAGCCGAACCTGTGTTTGATTTATTTATTTTTTTTACGCAAAGGAAACAAGGCCTGAACAAGCCTGTACATGCGACAGGGTGTTACGTGACGCGCATTACACCACGGCACGTAGTCAGGAACAATGAGGTGACGCTTTCTTTTCCACTGCAACCAACTAATATCTCAGAAAGTCCAACTTTCTGATGAATGAAGGCATAAAACCGGTTGACATTTACAGAAGACTTCAAGCATGAGACTCTCAGTGAAACATTTTAAAGTGAACATTGAGCGAGTGGAACGCATGATCTTGAAAAACGATGGATAATTTGAGAACTGAACACACACACACACATCATTCAGCAAAACAGCACTTGCACGTTACAGGAACTCAACTTGGAGCTATTGCCACTTCGCCCATACAGTCCTGATCTCACTCCAAGCCATTTCCACATGTTTGGACTGTTTAAGGAGTTCCTGGGAGGCCAGGGTTTCAGACATGACACAGGTGGTCTGATCATGCCTCTGGCGTACTAAGAAAACTTTCTACCTTGGGAAAACGTGCGTTAGTGTAGCAGGGGATTATATAGAGAAATTGATGACGTTTAACACCCGTCTGATATAAAAAGAGATAACACATCAATTTGTGACTTAATAATCTTGTATTTGTTTTATAATAACTAAATGTTATTTAAGATAAATCCGCCTATTGTCACCTGTTAAGATCTACGATTTTGCAGTATGCATGTGTTTAGATGTGAAGTGCTACTGATTTATAGAATAAGGACAGCCATGGGGGAACTGTTTCTCATGTCATGACGGCTCCCTGTTTGTTTTTTCGTCAACCTTCCAGGCGCTCCTTCCTCCCCTGTGACGGATCAGGGGATGTACGGATTTTTGTAAGAACGCTCACTTTTTCTACTCCCCTTCCCCCCTTCAGCAGTCTTTTCCCTGTTTTATCATCGCAAAACCTTATCACACCCGAGGCATCTCGGTGTAAACACTCTCGCCGTCCCACATCACCCTTCCTGCTGCTGCTTCTTCTTTTTTTTTTTTCTCTTCAAAAAAATAAAAAATAAAAATCGCACTATATTGCATTGCAAAGAGAGTGCGATGATATGATATCCTGGCTTGCTCGCTGTTTTCTCCGCCTCGGGAAACAGCATCCACACCTCTGCTTGTGCTAATGCAGTCCCCTCAAGGAAACATCCCCAACTCATAAAGCAAAAACCCCTTAGAGCTTCCCAACAACAGCAAACCCAAAGAAAAGGAAAAAAAAAAAAAAAAGCCTACCGTGTGTGTATACATATATATTCATGAATGCTGAATGACAGCTTGCGGATATGCGCGCACACAAATCATGGACATGAATATACAGTATATACATATAAATATTAATGAACTGTCTTGTGTGGCTTTGTGTTTTAGACCCAGGCAAAGCGATCACACTGTTTTTTTTGTTTTTCTAACAGGATTGTTGTTTTTTTGTTTTGCAGCGGCCCAGTTGAGAAAAGCTCCTCCAAAAAAGCCAGAGGGAGAGATCAAACCGTATTCGCTAATGGAGAGAGAGGGTGAGGGTACAGTGTAAAACATGCCTATGAGGTCTGGCGTGGCTTATTTATCACGTTCATTCAGTGCATGTGTGATGGGTGGTTTAAATTATTCATTTGTTTAATTCTAAGCAGAAATATGGAAAAACAAATATTACAGACAGGAAAATAACCTGCGGCAGTGGGTGAACAGGCATTAATCGGAAAATAGAATGGAATAGAATAGAATATCTGTATGGAGCATGTGGCGTCTCCAACGAAATTAGGTGCGATACACAAATTACATTTTACACACTTAATACAAATAACGCAAGAAACAGTTACGCCTATGTCGCTAGAATTCAAAAGTTACATATATTGCACATGGAATGACAAAAATAGCGTGAAGAGGACGGTATAGAAGCAGGAAAAAATATATATATTCCTGCAGGTGGTGCACTCTAAACTGTTCACGCACAGTGCACCATGTGGTAGTAGCAAAAATATTTGCTGATTTTTTTCATTTATTTATTTTATTGTAAGAAAATCTATGATAATCGATATGAATCGAATCGGCAGCTATGTATCGTGATAATATTGTATCGGCTGGTCCTCTGTGCTTCTCGTACCTATTGGACAAAAAAAAACAAAAAAAACGCAGAAGATAACAAATGGCTTAAACCAAGTAGAAGCAGTTTTTTCATGACTATGTGTCATGACGTGAAGTGTCGTTAAGTGTTATGACGTGACGTGTCGTGAAGTGTCATGATGTATCGTGACGTGTCATCTCACATCACGTCACGTCATGACATGAAACATAGTCATGTCACCAAGTAAAAAACACAATGTCTGGTTGGTATTATGAGTAATTTTAGCACACTACTTAAACCAGATTAAAAATTGCTCCTGCTAACATGCGTATGTATGCATACATACGCACACACACACACACACACACACACACACTCAAAAACACAAATGATACACACAATACTGAACCGTTTGCTAAAATAGAAATAGAACTCGTTCGTCTTTTGATTGACTGATTTTGCTATAAAATCGAAGTAAAAAAAAAAAGGAATTCCAGGACCTTACAGGTGGAATGTCTATCTTGGACAAAAAAAACCAAACAAACAAACGCGTAAAAGATAACAAATGGCTTAAACCAAGTAGAAGCAGTTTTTTCATGACTATGTTTTATGATGTGACGTGTCGTGACGTGTCGTGACGTGTCATGTCACATCACGTCATGACATGAAACATAGTAATGTCACCAAGTGAAAAACACAATGTCTGGTTGGTATTATGAGTAATTTTAGCACACTACTTTAACCAGATTACTCGTACCTCTTTTGATTGACTGATTTTTCTATAAAATCGAAGTAAAAAAAAAAAAAAAAATTTAGGACCTTACAGGTGGAATGTCTATCTTGCAATCTAAAACCATGCTTCTCAGCTCTATAGTCCTGGAAGTCCACTATCCTGCTGCATATTATAGTCTTTTCCCTGCTCTACTACACACATTTCAATTAAGAAAATGCTGTTACTTAGTTACATCGGTTGTACTGGGAGCACTAAAGAAAACACCAAATTGTGCGGGGCAGGCGGTCCTGAGAACTGCTGATCTAAAATACTGATATAAAAAAAAAAACAGAAAACGGATTTACCTTTTAGTTATAAAAGCATCAAAGCATGAAATCTTCGTTTCCTCTCTTAAGATCTTTACATGAATTTCTTACTAACCTAACCTATTCGGTTATATAATGAAATGCCACTTAAACATAACAATTTGGCTTATTAAATAATAAAGAACTTGCCATTAAGTAATTATTCTTGTAGTAGTTCCTCAGAAATTGGCGCTCCCTCAATAAACCCTGGTATTACGCTGACACATCCATAATGACCCGTTATCCCCTTCTGAATCAGTGTGTCATATGTGCCCTTGGTTTGTCATTACAGTACAAATTACTCACTGCTACTCAAGTCAGGAAGTACCATAGCATTAATAACGGCACTGTATTAGAATTAGAAGTGTGTGCGGAATCTCAGACGTTTGCACTTTACACTTTACTATGTGTGCAATCACGTGACTCATGACTCTGGAGGGCAGGAACTGACAAACCAAATTAGAGAGGGGGGGGGGAAGTCCATATTGTATGATATTCCATATATTATATTCTTCTTACAGGCTTACACCATGAACAGTATATATGATTTGCTAATACACACACCTCTCTCACCTTTCCCGAAGCTGTGAGAGAGGAGCAGAAGGCCCTCCCGTGGCCGTTCGTCCGCTCCACGGCCGTTCCTCAGTCCCCTCCTCTGGCGGCATCCTCCCCGTTCTCCCGCTCCCTGAGCGTGGGCTCGTCCCCCAGCCACACTCCTCACCCGCAACCTCACATTCCTCCGCACATGGCCGAGAACTGCAGGACAAAACGCACCAGGTACGCGCAGCAGCTCCTGTTCATTTTTTTTTTTTTTTTACCTATACAAACACTTCTGATATCATACAGTACAAGTGCTCAGGTTGATTTACTGGATTTGGTGAAACATGCATGAAAAAGTTATTTCTCTCTATATATTCATTCTCGTTTTTGCTAACTGTACATACTGTAGCTAGCATACTAACCAGCTACCTGGCTGCTTAGCAAGACGAACAAATGCATTAAAGCTGCAGTACATCGCTCAAAATGGAAACGACGATCAAGATTAAAACACAGCCGTTCTTCTACACCTACCAATAAATATTTTTACCAAGCACAAAATCCTCCATCCATAAACGTTAAATAAATATAGCACCTCCCTATTCCTTTTATTATTAGCCTTTGATAATGTCTGCGAAACAACAAAAAAAAACCTGTGCAAGTTGTTACTATAGCAACAAGAACATATTAGTGAAAGCACATTAATATAGACGCGCCTCACACCTGGACGTACTGTCAGAGGAGCGGTTATTAAAAAATAATCAAGATGAGCCGATCAGAATTGAGACTTCAGCTACTTTGTGGTATTAATATACCACAAATAGACGCGTCCATCACTGTGGAATAGGCTCAATCTGGACTCATCAGATCACATGACCTTTTCAGTTGCTCCAAAGTCCAATCTTTTTTTTCCAGGCCTTTTTTTTTCTGAGGATTCTCACTCCTTGTGAACTAAGTGGTTTTCTTATGGCCACACAGATGTTTAGTCCCCATCTTGTGAGTCCTCATCACATTCTATGCATATTTAACTACTTTTACTTTCACTATTAAACAGCTCTGGCTTTTACTGTTGATTTTTTTTTTTTTTTTTAACCATGCAAATTCCCCAAGTGTTCAAGTGTTGAAGTATTCTTGACCCAGTTCCAATAATTCCAAATCTCCTTAGTTGTTTTCTTTGCTTGATGCAGCCCAATATTATTATTGCAACACCATTTATTATGATTTTTTTTGGCCCAGGCAGTGTATATTTGGAGTAGTTGGCAACCAAAACCAAACTGAACTGAAAAGGAAATGACTTAAGAGTGCAGAGTCGCCGCTCCTGAAGTTTATTGTCATGTTGAATCATCCGTCATTTAAAGGTCACTTAACAAACTTCTGGTGAGCTGTAAAAAAATCGGCGTTGGAACCCGGCCCGCCACTGATTCGCCCCGCAGCAGATGGAATTTCCTCTCATTAGTGTTTCGTTGCTTACAGCATTGCTCTTGGCACTTGCAGCGAAGAATCATTTTCTACTTACTTTCTAAACAGCTTCTCTCTCTCTCTTTCTCTCTCTCTCTTTTTCCTTCCACTTTCGTGTCCCTGTTTTGACAACCTCATTTTTGTGCATGATTCCCCTCCTTCGACCTCGCCCCGTCCCTCAACCGCTTTCTCAACCTTTTCTTTTCTTTCCATCTTACACAATGCTACATTCATTTCGGCTCATGTCTCCGCAGTTCTCTAAATAGATCTCAGCTCGGCTTCCGTTGACCTTTAAACTTTTAACGCAGGACTTTTACAGCTTGAAGATGGCTGCATTTTAAACCTTTTAGAGATTTAGTTGTTTTCTGATATTCGGCTAATTTAAGGATGTGGGAATTGATGGAATTGTTCATTTAGGGATGTGAAGCATGCAGACTTTTTTTTTCCTCATAATATGTCAACGAACAAGAAAAGGAAGTGACTTGGAGTAGATAGGTTTTTTTGAAATTTTTCTTGTTATTCGCTTAAAAACAAGGAACAAAGACTGTTAGTGTAAAATTTCCCAGAAACAGAGGTTTATGTCTAGTAAATCCGTCCTGATCCTGTGGCCACTTCTTTTATTCTTAGCTCTCCGATCTTCAATAAAAACAGTCAAAAAATAAATAAAAATTGTTCGGCTTCATAATTTTTTCTTGAGTTGTAACTCGGTATAAACTGCTCATGAAAAAAGATTTCACTAAGTAGAATAAAGTTGAAGTTGAACATAACACGGTCATTGCATTCCTTATTCTTTTCTTCACTTATGATTATGTTCGTGACGTGTACAAGTTTGAGTTTTCTAATTATGTTCCTTTCCTTTTTTTATTTTTATTTCTCGCCCCATCATAATTTCTTTTACCTTTTTCTTTATGGCACGCCCCCCCTGTTCTCCACCATGTGTGTGTGCCCATTTTCACATCACCTTTAGCGCTCAGGGTTTGGTTGCCAGAAACAACCTCTACAGTCGCCATGTGAACAGCAGAGGTCTCGGGCTTTTAATGACGGAACAGCTGAAGCTTCCAGGTAACGCGCCTTTTTCTTTTGAAGAGTGTGTGTATGTGTGTGGGAAGAGCTAGTGTGGCCCAAAGAGTACTCCATTTCCTAGGTATTTACTTGTTAGCAGTTGTTGTGTATGTGTGTGTGTGCTTCCTCAGGGTTGAAGCCAGTGCTCAGTGAGAGGGTGTGTGACGCAGGGGAAAAGGCTGACGCACTGGGACACACAAACACACCACAAAGGTTGGCGTGAGAGTTTCAGTGTGACTGATTACAGAAATAGTGGACGCTCTCAGATTCCTGTATTCATTTCCAATATGTAATTTTTTTTTTTTTTCATATCATCATCGTCATCTCTCTGTGTAGTACACATCTCCAGGGCTCGTCTGTTTTCCTTCCACTGCTCCCGGCTGTTATCAGACAGCAGGCTTCGGACCAGGAGGCCCGAAATGACGCGAGCGGTGCACCGGATACCGGGACAGCACCGAATACCGGAACAGCACCGAATCTGAGGCACGGGGAACGAGCGGAGAGAGACGGCTGGTCCTGGACGGTGGATGAAAGGCGATGCACGGCTCAGTGGGTCAGACAGAAACATGAGTTCCGCAGCACGCGGCCGTGGTGACGCGAGCGTGAAAAAGAATAAAAGAAAAAAGAGAAGCTGGATGGAGATCAGAGACCAGAAGGGGAAATCGAGGACATGCAGGGCGGCGGGGGGAGGGACGAAGCAAAACAAAGCAGGGATAAGAAAAGCAGAAGACGAAGAGCTTCCTGTAGAAAGCTGGATAAGAAGCCATAATTCAGACGAGATTGAGCAATGTGGCAGCTAGAGGTTTCGTAGCCATGTGTTAAATACCTCCATTTTTGTAACTATTTAAAGCAGTATTATGTCAAATCAGGGATTTTTTTTCTATTTCACAATAAACTAAAACCAAATGGATCCACTGGGGCAACTTTATTGTTATTTTTGTGTGTGTTTTTCTTTTTTCTTTTTCTTCTAACCAGCACTACCTACTGTGAATTCAAAGGAAACGGGACATAATCAGATCTTTATAGGACAGACAGGGTAAACATCTCCAGTTTTCCCATTCAAACATCCTAAACAACATTTTAAGAGTTCTACAGACAAGGAAAAAAAAACCTCTCAGGGATTGTTAAGCAGCCATTAAGTTCGGCACTCGACATTTAATCCAACGTACTTGTTGAAAAGCCTAAATGGCAGAGTCAGAGATTTGGGATTTGCAGTTAATGCAGCGAATACGGCAACAATTACAGCACTTTTACAACTGGGAAATCCTTGAAAGCCAATCTTGCTCTCTATAAAATTCACTTGTGTATCCGCCCCGCACTAATGGAGGCAAGGACATTAAAAAAGAAGAAGAAAACGAAAAAAAAAAATCTGTGGTGCTCTGTTTTGACTGTGGTCCATTAAAGAAACCCAAACAAATCAACAACAACAAAAACAAACTGCTTTTTTTTTTTTTGCGACTAATGGAGATGGATCATAAACAATAAAACATGTTGTGACTTGTGTTTACTGTAGGTATCAGACACGATATATAAAACAGGATTTATTTCTAAACAGCCCAAACCTATGGAGACATAAACAACAGTGTGGAATTCTATACACGATTGCCAAGCGCGCTCGTTGAATCAGGTAGGAAGGAATTCCTGTGGGGGGGAAAATGTCATGATATTCCCGTCCTGCCGGTGCGGTGACCCTTTGTGAGGAGGCCGGTCTCGCCTGATGAGCTGTTGCTTTGTGTAAACACGCCGTTTTGCTCACTGAAGCAGGACGGGAGTGAACCGAGCGTCTTAGGTAATGATTACAAGCAAGTGCGCACTTTACCTACCCTAAGATTGCCTGTGTGAGCCGGACATCGACGTACTACAGTGTAAAGAAGACCTCAGTGCTTTTTTTTTTTTTTTTTTAACATAAACTCCATTTTTTTAAACCACTCTACTATTATTCCCAACAATATATTAAGCAGGAAAGAAGATTTGCTCATTCTATCATCGTTAAATCTTTTAATAATTATGACGTTCACAATCGCGCGCTGTCCGTGCCTGCCCTTTTTTCAGGCGTTCCTGTGTCCAGCGGTCCATTAAATGCCCTCGGTTACGGATGTCTCCTTGACCTACATGTTCCTCAGTGAGCGTCCTGTAGGAGTGTGAGGTAGAAGTTGGACTGCAGAAAGCGGGGGTAACAGTCAAATTCCAGTAGGGCACGGATGCGTTTCTGAGCATGGCACAGGGAGGTGTGCGAGGGAGCTTTCAGCAGCTGCAGCGTCAAGTCCCGGGTCTTACTGTCCAGATTTACCTGAGAAGAAGAAGAAGAAAAAAAAAAGACAGAGATTAAGAAAAACAAATACTGTGAGAGGCGGCTACTTCACAGCTCCGTATATAAAACTAGGGACAGGAATCACTACAGACCTGCCGATACGATATCATCACGATACCTAGGTGCCGGTTTAGTTTGTATTGTGATTTTATTATAAACAGTGTAGGGGGACGTTACTTTTTAAAGTAACTAATTACATTACAAAATTGTCATCATTAAAAAGTAATCAGTTACATTACAGCGTTACTTTCTGATAAAAGTAACTAGTTCGAGTACTTTTCCATTGCAG
>JAOTRS010000012.1:15581207-15599191 GCA_028565755.1 Dinotopterus cunningtoni | reverse complement strand
GTGGTGTGTTAGTGTGTGTTAGTGTGTGATGGTGGTGTATTAGTATGTTTTAGTGTGTGACGGTGGTGTGTTAGTGTACTGATAAAAATGAGGTTTGTACTTCGACAAAAAACACGACAGTCTGAAATGAAGTAGGGTTTTTTTTGGCACGTACTGTAGGGGCAAAGCAGACGACAATAAGTTTACACACCTGGCTTAAGAGCTGAGTGGTGAATTAAAGATCGCATCAGACATATTTTAAAAGGAGCTTTGGAATGATTTGCTATCTTTCCTTTTATCATAACTCAATATATTTATGTTTTCTTGGTATACAGGCGTTTTTTAGGTATGTTAAAGTTAAAATAACATTTCTCCCTAAATTAAATGCATAGTTTTATCCTTAAAAATGAAAAGATAAACAATCAAAAATAGACATTTACTGTCTTTGAGGCATTTATGTACTGAAATACAGTATGGAAATATACAGAATAGGTCTTTGACCCATGTGAAGAAATGTAGAGGCTTTATAAAATAAATGACCAGATGTTTCTAAATATTCAAAAGCAGTGAACACTAAGCGGTAAGAACTAAATCAAATCAATATTAAGCCACCTTTTGCCTTTAAAAACCCACTCAGGTACATTGTGGAGCAGTTTTATAAGGATGGTAGGTACTGTAGGTTGGTTTCAAGCATCTCAGAGAATTTGCTACCGTTTTTTTCCCTTTTTTTTGGCTCTCATGTACTACTGCCATTTTTTTTTATGTGAACCAGCAACATAATGTTACTTGTTCCTAAATATACACATGTTCAGGAAAATTAATGTTTATATATACAGATATACAGTTAAACATCTTTCTGTGTCAAGCATCTGTCTGTGGGACCTGTACACACAATCATTCACCAACACCACTTGCACATTACACAAACTCAGCATCACAGTCCGGACCTCTACGATCACTATAAGACATTTCCTGAGTTCCTGGGAGGCCAGTATCTCACAGTACAGTATGATCATGGCTCAGGTGTACTGAGAAAACCTTCTACCTTGATGGTGTCCAAGCACTAGTGAAACACTGGGATAAGTGTATCAGGGATTTATATAGAGAAATAAAGGGCGTTTTTAACTCGCATGACTGTTCTGTTATTCTACACAATCAAAAGTCCTGGTTTGACTTGAACACCTCTAAGGAGTCTAAGCGTTTTTGCTATAAAGAATGAAAAAGAGACAGAGCTGTGGTGTTTTACTTGATGGCCTCACACATGTCCAGTCCCATCTTTACGCAGTTCTTGGCGTGGTCCGGTAACGACTCGGGCAGTCCAGACACACAGTAATAACAGTCTCCCAGGATCTTAATCCTCATGCAGTCATTATCCTAAAAAAAAAAAAAAAAAGAAGGAGAGAGAAAGCTAGAAGAAATGGTGGCTTTGTTACAGATGCATTAAGAAGACGTGATTTGTGTGTTACCTTGGCTATTTGGTCGAATTTGCCGAAAAGCTCATTAAGCATGTGCACCAGTTCCCCCGGAGAGCAATCACTGGCCAAGCGCGTGAAACCCACGATGTCTGCGTACAGAATGCTGCCGAAAACGTTAAGAGGCCTTTAAGACTGTGCAGGAGAGAGTGAGGCAATCTGTGATTGGATTAAACTACGGCTGAGGTGTTACTCTATACCTACTGAAGCACAACATCAAAACCGAGGTTTTCATTAGGATCAGTATGAGCTCCGTATTCCACAGTTTGAAGAATTATTACTGATAAAATTACGTGGGATCTGAATGGAAACCATGATGTGAACAAACAATTCCATGCAACTGCATACACCTTACTACTAACTGATTGTTCAGGCACTTATTATACGTCCGTCCATCCATCTAGAAACCACTGGGACCATGGAGGCCATTGGTGACCATTGTGTTTATTCCCATTTGTACAACGTGGTGGGATCTCCAGTCAACATTCTCACACTATAGGTAATTTGGAAACGCCAATTACCATTTCTAATCTGCATGCCTTTGGAAGAAAACCGGGGAACCCAGAGGAAACCTGGAGACCTGGAGGTGCAAGTCGACAGTGCTAACCACTACGCCACCGTTATTATTAGTACAATTATTATTAGTACAGTAGGTCACATGACCAGCCCATGCATCTACTGTAGGCTGTAGGACGTAACCGAGAGTTATTTTATAGAGGATAAAATACATTATCAGCTTTCTAGTTGCATGCACTCCCAGTCAGGACATACTGTAATTACTGACATGATGGGTTTAGCCTGAAATCCCAGAGATACTCCAGGAATAATTACATTACTCCATGTAAAACTAACCCTGTCCCAGTGGTCCGGGTGGGGCTCAATAATCATGTGAAATATAGAGGAAACGAAGTGACACTCTGCTCTCAGGCGCATAAAAAAAAAAGCTCCTGAGAACGTCACAGTGCTGTCCGTGGTCAGAGTGAGCATCTGGATCATCTCCTTGTTCCTGAAAAACAAGCACGAGTGCTGCTCATAATGACGAGCGAGGTGTCTTCAGCATGCTCTCGCCATGATGAAAAATCTTTGAAGTGCACGAAAAATATTCCTGCGGTAAAAAAAAATAAAAAAACAGGCTAGCACTTTTTGTCCTTCCACACATTGAAGGTTATGAAAGTGCTCCTTTTTTTATTTGGATCTTTTTCTTTTAGGGCTATTCAAGAAGTATAGAAAACTTTCTGCAGAACTCTCACATCTAGGCCACTTGTATTCAGTATTCAGGTTATTTCACCTTTTTTTTGTCCTACTTGCTGCGAGTGGGATTTATTTAGCTGTGAGAAACACCTGTGTCTGTTCTGGAAGGTCTACAGGAATAGTCGACAATCTGCCGGCGTGCAGAAATGTAACTCAGTTAAGCTGGGAGTGTGCGAGTGTATGCCTGAGTGTGTTGAGTAGTCTGAGTCCTACCTGACGTTGGTGTGTCTCTGCACGTAGAGGTTATGGAAATTGTTGGTGTTCTCGGCCTGGCCGCTGTTTGGACCCTTGAGCCTCTGGATGATCTCAGCCTTCATCACACGAGCGATGTGGGCAGGGAGAAGGGACAGCAAGAGACGCTCCTAGTGATCAGAACAAGGAGAGTGACCATGAGCTTGGACTCGTGACTTATAGGTTATCTAGAAATTACCTGAAATTACATTATATTCAAATACATATCCTTTAATATGGAGTCGGTCTCCCTTTTGCAGCTAGAGGGGTTTTAACTCTTCTTGGAAGGCTGTCCACAAGATTTTAGAGTGTTTCTGTGGACATTTATTCTGTAGAGCATTTATGACATTGGACAAGAAGGCCTGGCCCACAATATCCATTTCAGTTAATCTCAAAGGTGCTCGATGGGGTTGAGCTCAGGGCTCTGTGTTAGGGCCAGTCAAGTTCTTCATCACCAAACTCATCAAACCATGTCTTTCTAGTTCTCGCTTTGTGCACTGCGACACTTTCTCTTAAACTGTTGCCGCAAAGTTGGAAACATAGCATTGTCCACAATGTCTTGGTATAATAGGGGCCTGATTGATTGAAACACCTGAATTCAGTAATTAACAGGTTTGACCAAATACTTGTCTGTCCAGTATGGTGTACATACTGTATACAGTATAATTCCACATTACAGGCTTTCATGGACCTTTTTTTTTTTTAACACATTTTTAAGTAAAAGAGAGTTAAAGCTCAAATTAAAGTTGTTCTACTGTGCCTACTATTTATCAATTGCATTGCATTTGAGACATTGTTGTAACAAGTTAATCATCTACAGAGACTTTTTACCCTAGACATAAGTACCGTAACATGTGCTTTCTTTGAGTCGCGTGACGCCAAATCAGAGGCTCAGAGGAAAGCGCTATTCACCTTCTTTTGCATTCATGAGCTCACAGATGGCCATGATTGGCTGGTTTTGCTCTGATTGTCAGCAGACAGAGAGAGGGGTGTGGCAAAGAACTCTGGACCTTATACTATATAAGCAGTCTCATTGCGCATCTTGATCACTTTTTATTGCAGGGTTGCCAAGCTCTAACGCCATTGGTGCCTTGAGTAGTCAGACCCACTTTTCCCCCGCCTCCTCATGTTTTTATGAGATCCTTAAACTATTTAAAACTTTGTACACAATGCTGACACGAGTGCAGGTGTATCACAGGCATTTTGGCAGCCGGCTTCTAATTACACACTGAATTTAATTTGTTAGGCTCAGCCTCAATTTGCAGTGGCATGTAAATATCCAACAATTTGTTCAAAGCGTGACATTCATTATGTGAGGAAATTACACGTAGTGGCAAAGGTTTTAGACATCTTTCGGCAGACTGATTTACCCGAAATGAAAAAAAAATATGTATATTCATATTCGCGGAACCTAAACCTAAACTAAAAGTGTATCAATTGCATGCTTTTCCCTAAACCGTCTTACACTTATGCTGTGATAAAATGGATCTGCCTGAGCAAAACAGAAGCGGAAAAATTAATCAATCATCAAGTAAAATCACAGCAACAACGCCTTCAAATTGCTCTTCAGATTAGATACGTTAATAGCTAGCCGTGCTCGTTATTTGATGTTTTTTTGTGTCGTCTTTGTTCTGCGCAGGTCAACCCATGAATGAGAGAGCGCACACGGACGGCCCCTCCTGCTTATTTTCATGGCATTTAAAACAAAGCGCATAGAAAAGGTTTATTAAGGCTCTCTCTCTCTCTCTCTTTTACAAAGCCAGTCGTTTGTGTTCGGTGTGTACGTGCTTTTATGACACAGGGACAGAGTTAACATAAAAAAAAGAGAGCAGGAAAAAGTGTCCTAACAACACAACAGCTAATCATCTTGTTTATCAAGTCTCTTTAGCGAAAGGAAAGGGCTTTCATCGGCCCAGAGGAACCGAATTGTAAATAAAGTATAGAAAGAGAGAGAGAGAGAGAGAAAGAGAGAGAGAGAGAGAGAGAGAGAGAAGATACACCGGTCTGTTTTGGACCACCTTCCCAATCTGTGTTCTCAGGAGAAAATGAAGTAATTTAGGAGCCTGAGCTAAATCTAGCGAGAGCACTGTAACAACTGAGAAGCGCTTGGCCGTGCTGTTGGCGTTTAGTAAAAATGCCGTCAGACACCAGGCACGCTGCAGCCCAGAGTGATGAGCGATGCACTGAGTGAAACGCTGCCATCCATCTCTCTGGTAATTACAGGCAAACATAAAAGCTTAGAGGGAAAAAAAGCAAAAGGCTACCTGTGTGTGCGTGTGTGTGTGAGAGTGTGTTAGATTGAGAGAGAGATGGAAACCTGTAGATCATAATTACATGGTGGAGAAGCCAGAGGGAAGAATAATTCAATTAGAGCACTGTATGTGCAGGTCTGCTCGGTGGAGATTTCGGAATTGTCTGGATTTCGGAAGAGTCGACTATCTGAGGTGTTGATAATCATTTAGACAATACATTTCACGATAGTAATACTTAATTACATTATTATGGCTGTAGTGGTTAGCACTGTCGCCTTGCACCTTTCCTCCGGGTACACCGGTTTCCTCCCACAGTCCAAAGACATGCAGATTAGGCTAATTGCCGTTCCCAAAATTGCCTGTAGCGTGTGAGTGAGTGTATGTGTGTGTACCCTGCGATGGATTGGATAGGCTCCAGGCCCCTCGCGACCCTGAATACGGGATAAAGCGGTTTAGACAATGAGTGAGTGAGTGAGTGATGGACATGATATTCAAATGGGTGGCATGGTGCCATAGTGGTTAGCACTGTTACCTTTCAACTCTAGGTCCCGTGTTCGATTCCGAAGCTACAACAGAGCAACTGCATAAAAATTTTGAATATGGTGTATTAATCTTATGCAGCACGGTGGCTTAATGGATTTATTTTAAGTGCATGGAGTTTGCATGTTCTCCCCGTGCTTGGTGGGTTTCCTCCGGATAAACCGGTTTCCTTCCACAGTCTGAAGACATGCAGATTAGTCTAATTGCCGTTCCCATATTAGCTGTAGTGTGTGCCTGGCAATAGATTGGCACCTCATCCATGGTGTGCCCGCCTCATGCCCTAAGTTCTCGCATAGGCTTCAGGCCCCCCGCAACCCTACAGTGGTGTAGAACTATAGCCTCACACCTCCAGAGTCAAGGGTTCAAGTCCCACCCTCAGGTCTGATTTGTTGAGTTTGCACATCCTCCCTGTGCTTTGTGGGTTTCCTCCCACAGTTAACGATGTCCAGATTAGGCTAATCAGTATTTCAGTTTTGTCAGTAGTGTGCGAATATGTGTACCCCCACCAAGGTGTAACCCGTCTAGTGCCTCGAACCCACTGGGATAGGCTCCAGGCCTCCTGCAATCCTGTTCAGGATAAGTGATATAGTGAACGAATGAAGGAATGAATTAATTACCTACCTAATTTCAATCAGACTATAATCGAAAACCAAGTAGGATAAAGTCTAACACGTGCATCTTCCGAGTCACTGCATCTTCCGAGTCACTGCAGGGTGAGTTAACGAAGCGCTATCTGTCATCTTCGGCATACGTGAGTTACAGACCTGCGTGATTGGTTAGTGTCAATTAACAGACACTGCATTCCTTCCACCCAGAACGCAAGGCCTATGTAGTCCCCATGTCGCCATGTTGCTCGGATCTACAGTAATACCTTTTCCAAAAGTGGTCCTGAAATAAATATATAATATTGTTCCAGATTGAGGGGAACAATCCCACCGGACCTTATCAACATGACCTTTTAGTAAGTCTGACACACAATAATATCAACAACAAAAAAAAAGCCAGCCTAACCATGAGGAAGTTTTAAACCTCATGCAGCTCGGAAAGGAAGGATAGGGTGGGAGGAGGGGGACGGAGCTATTTTTGGGACTCTCAGTCCCACCCGTTCAATGGATATTAGTAATTCTCTGTGTTTAACTGCGTTACTGACTCATACTCAACCTCCAAACCTCTGCTACACCCTCCGAGTCCACTACCACACCGTTTTAACTTCATCACATTAGTATGCTTTTGTCAGGCTACATTTCTCAACATAAGTTAGGAATAAAACAGTCGGGGAATTGTGCAGCTCATTGAGAATAAGCAACAGCAGGATAGTGTGATGTGATGTGTTATGTGAGTTACTCTTACCACCATGAAGCTGATTATGGTCCAATAACAATGCATCATGATGTATGGTACTGTATTTTTCATATACCACAGCAATTTCTCAATTCTAACAATTGTTAGAGTTGTTTTTTATAAAGAATGACACATTGTACAATGAGGGTGAATGAAGGCGTAGAACTGATTGACATTTACAGACTTCAAGAACAGTAATTTCTACATGTTTGCACCATTAAAGGAGTTCCTGGGAGGCCGGGGTTTCCGACGTGAGGCAGGAAGTCTGATCATAGCTTTGGTGTACTGAGAAAACTTTCTACCTTGATAGTATTCGAGCACTAGTGAAATGCTGAGATAAGTGCATTAGTGTAGCAAGGGATTATATAGAGAAATTAAGGGAGTTTTTACTCTTATAAGCAAGTCCTGTTCTTCTGCACAATTGTATTTATAAGTTCATTTATGTTATAGGAGCTAAAAAAGTTGTTTCCTTACTACTGTAGCCTTATTTTCCAGTACATAAGACAAAACAACACAGCTTGTCATTCATCTATACCACATGACAGTATATCGCTTACACTGTGTAAAGTCATAGGGGTCTGGAACATATCATAAGAAACAAGCACACACATCATAGACAATTTTGGAAAGACTACGGGAGGAAACCGGAGTTCCCGGAGGAAACCCACCAAGCATGGAGAGAACATGCAAACAGACCCGAGGTGAAATTCAAAGCTCCAAACCTGGGGGATGCGACATTGCTAACCGCTGATTCACCGTGCCACTCGCAGCTTGTAATGTTATCATGAAACCAATAAAGAACCTTCTATTATTAGCACTGATCAACATTATTGTTAGGCTTATATTATATGGAGATTATGTGGAGCCAGAGCAGCTGTTATAGAAAATTAAGCCCACCAATCAGAATCTGGCCTGCAGCAGTGCTGTGGAATAACAAATAGTTTTTAATTCATAAGAGGCAACAAAAACCCTGTGTGTCAAGCACTGTATAGAAATCGAACACCAAAGCATATGGAGTGTGTTCAGGAACATCCCAAATCCTCTTTAGCAAGGTGCACCTTACTTTGCTCGTCAAGAACTCTCTTGTTCTCATCCTACTTTATTCCACATTCAGAGGCCAATTCTCTTTAGGCCCAGATGTTATTCTGGCAAAAAAAGAGAGGTGCAATCAGTAACACATCTCCAGAATGAATACTGAGAGGTACAGCAAATCACCAGCTTTAACCCCAAAAAATGCATATTTTTTTCATCTTTTATATGAGTAAAATCTTAGTTAAGTTAGTTAGTGAGATTTATATACAGAATGTCTCTTATGACTTATGTTTTTTAGACTTCATGATGATGATGATGTAAAACCAGGCCATTGGTGGCTCAGTGGTAGGTTTCTTGCCTGACATGCGGAAGGCCCATGTTCAATTTCCACCCAATGCTCAAATCCCAGCCAAGTCCTAAGCCCAGATAAGGGTTTGTGGCAGGAGGGGCATCCGGAAGAAGTTGTGTGTGGATTGGGTGATGACCCCTGGACAGGAGCAGCCCAAAGACCAACAGCAGCCATATAGCAAAATCTGAAGACCAAATGTGGAATTTTGATGGATTCCCAAACTAGCAATATGTGGTGTGATACTCTCTTGTGATGCCGATGGAAGTGAGCTGCAGCTCCTAGTCAGCCACAAGATCACAGGAGTTAACATCCAATAACTTATAGTGTTTCCTTTTTCCCCTTGAATATCTCCTACATACAGTATATACATATCTCCTACACACACATTTCCATATACATATAAACTGAAAATTAGTTTCTTTGTTTGTTTCTATGGCTGGTGGGCATGCGTTTGTACAGGAAGGCAGTAGGCAGTGTCATCATCAACTGGTGTTGATCCCTGAGTATCTAAGTAACTAATTCAAACATATAAACCAAATTCTGTCTGGCCTGCCACCGGTGACCAGCGTTTCGGTGCCCAGTGTGAGGTACTGTGAGGTAATAACATACTGCATATAATGATGTGACCATATATTCACAGGTAATAGTAGCACGAGAGCATCAGTATCTGGATGTGGGCGGAGCCTGTTTTTATTATAAAGCAAACATTTGGACGTTTGTTGAAATGAAGTTGTCCCGTCATGGTTGAAAAATAGTTCCTTAATGAAAGTTGAATTCATAACAGCTGTCATAAACGGCCATCAATCGTCCAAAGTTTTGCTTGGAGGGTCTATATTGACTTAGCTAAAAGTCAGAGTAACAGTTATACCTGCAACCACAGACAACTGTAGACATTTTTAGGAAATGCCCTGTGTCACATATTTTTACCTATTATTGCCGTCCTACCACGACTACGGTTTTGGCCAGGGACACGACGTCCCCATCGGACCAATGTTTGCTGAGAAGCATTGTGTTTCATGAATTTGCCGAACTGTAGGCTAATGTAAAAAGTGTTTTCAGCATGTTTAAGATACACTAGGCTAAGCAATCATGTTTGGTAGATTAGGTGTACTACTGTACACACTGCAAAAAACAACATCAAGTGAACTATTCTTGGATTTAGCCAAACAAATCTACAATTTCTTAACAGAAAATTAGAACAAACCAAATATAAGATTGTTGGAATTTTAACTTAAGAGTTTTATTGTATATAATTAAATGAAGTTCATGTAATTACGTTTGATTAAACTGCCATGTGAGTGAGCAGGTGAAAGACAAAGTCAAAAATGGCAAGTGGTACCATAACATGATGTTTAGGGATCTTACTGATATGATGTTCCTTGTATTATTGACAACAAAACTATTTTTTAAATACCAAGTGTTAAGACTTGGCCTGTTTAAGTTATGCAATGTTTAGTACAACAGTTTTGATGAATAAATTATGCAAATGAGTACCAATTTGCATGTTCTCTATATACATATTTGCACTTTACACACATTTGTATTACAGAGTGGTGGATGCAGTGTCACTCAAAATGTCACAACTACATTTATAATTTATTTATTAATTTTTTTTTACATTAATTGTTTTGAGCTCTACTGTGCTGCATCCCATGGATTTCTTACCTGCTGATGCTTCTCAAATTCCAGTTTGATGGGCGACTTGATGCAGTTACATGTATCTTGGTAGGTCTGTTTCAGGGCGAGGTCCATCAGGTGTTTGTGATAGGCACCTGCTATGTTCCCACAGATAAATATGATGATGTTGGCCAGCATCTGTACACAGAAGAGGAAAACAATACCAGAGTTTGGCTGTTACATTCTGATATTTACTGGAATGGAAAGCTGCATATAGTATTGACATTATCCAAAAAAAGCAATCATCATCATCATCATCACCACAAACCACCACCATCACCAACAAAACATTAGCTAGAGCAATAATATACCAGAATATGATTGTGGAAACCATAGCGCGGCAAAAGAAATGCCTCTGCTGTCATCGGCACTTCAGAGATCTTAAGACGTCTGAAGCACATCAAATATTGTATGAAAACATGATGAAGGAGAACACCACCTGGTCTACATTCTCCTTCCAGACACTCTTGATTACATGCCATGGCTTTGGATCAACAGGAAGAGTGGAATGAACTTTCCCAACTGTGGCATCTCCAGGAAATGAATGTGGATGCCAGAGACAGGATGTAGCCAAGAACAGCACTCAAGAGCGTCAATCATTTTAATTAGCCTCCAGGACCTCCGGCCTTTATTACTCAGACACACAATATTAGCAGGTTAGACTGGTCCAGCAGTGGCAATTACACTGTCCTCTTCGACAATTAAGAGCACACAGGGGCAGGAGAGCTCAAGTTTCTTTTTTTCCTAAGGAAACAATATTTGTCCTTTACTGGTCCCATGTTGAAGATTATATGTAGAAAGCCCGCAGTTTACTCTGTTGCTTTTATTTTTCTTTCTTTTTCTTTGCAATACTGTTTGATTGATGAACTATACACCCTGATCACCAAAAAAAAAATCCTGTAGGACAGAAGACCTTCTACAGAATGGTGTGAAAAACTAAAATCATCCAGTAAGCATCAGTTCTTTGGGAGGAAATGCTTATTGATGAGAGAGGACAGAAGGACAGACTGGTTCAAGTTGACATGAAAGCTACAGTACATTTACATTTACGCACCTTATCCAGAGCGACTTAAGTGCTTAAGTTTCCATCATTGGATAAATCCTTATACTGGGTTACCAGGTTACTAACTAAGTACCAGTCAAACAATTAAGGTTTTTTTTTATGGGGGGGGGAGGGAGAAATTAACCCAAGTACTGAAGAAACAGGTACAGTATGTCTTAAGTCGTCGTTTTAAGATTGCCAGAGACTCAGCTGTACGGACATCTAGAGGAAGTTCATGCCACCAGCTACAGTACTGTAGGTACCAGAACAGAAAAAAGAGTCTAGATGCATGTCTTCCTTGATCTCTGAGAGATGGTGGGACCAGTCAAGCAATTCTGGAGAATCGGAAGGAATTCCTAGTACAGTAACCTCCTTCCTCACTCCCTCATCTTAATTACCACTTTATGCTGTATACAGGGTTGCAGTGGTCCTGGAGCTTATCCCAAGAAATTTAGGACACAAGGTGCAACAAATATTTGACTTAATCTGCATGTCTTTGGACTGTGGGAGGAAACCGGAGTACCTGGAGGAAACCCACCAAGCACAGGGAGAACATGCAAACTCCATGCACACAGACCTCGAGGCGGGAATTGACTCCGGAATCTGTAGGTGCAAGATGACAGTGCTAACCACTAAGCCACCGTGCCGCCATCTACAGCACATTCCTCTAATAACCATGTCAAACCTTGCAGAACTGAACAGTAGAGGACCACATCAGGTTGAACAGGAATATGATGCTACAGTGGACTCACTGAAACCAGAAAGATAATGACTAGAGAAAAACCAGGTGACATTAAGTATGTAATCAGGTCATTACTGGAAATGAGGACTCTGGCGTCTTAGGAACATCCTTAATAAAGGGGAAAAAAAGGGTGTTTATCAGTCATGGGAGAACTCCTTTATTAAGTCCATCTGCTAGCTGTAATTACTGAACGATGGTTTTAAAAGGCAGAAGACAGATCCAGGCCAGGGAGGAGTACTGACTTAATTAGAAATCACACACTTCAGGAATCGCTAGTGCTCATCAAGCTTGTGGCCTCATCCATACAGTAGGCTACACCAGGCTGTATCATTGCACCTGAGTATTAAGGGTTAAAAAAAGAAAGCAATTTTTTTCTAAGGAGCTAAAGATCAAAGTATCCTTGGGACCACTGTAGAAGTGCATTAGAAGAGAAAAGACACCCGATAATTAGTTATGTTAACAAAAGCGAAGCGGAGAGAGATGTGAAAAATATAGCAGCCCATAAGGTACCAAAAAAAAACCAAGTGCGAAATCATCCTTTGCTATTATTCAAGAGTCTAATTAATCTAAAAATGGTTTCTTACAACAGAAGAGCAGAGTGAGTGACTGACTAATCAGCTAGAACGGCAAGAGAACATGCACATGGCAGTTCCCCGAAAAAGAAAAAGTGCCAGTAAATGGACCAAACGCACCACCAGCATTTTGTTCATTTCTAAGGCAGGGTTGACACAACATAAAGGGCTCTTAATAAAGAAATAAAGTGCAGTGTGCTGTTTAGAGCCTAATGGAGAACCGGTGGTTCGTTCTTGTTGGATTGTGCAGGCCAAGTTGCTATGGTAACTGGGCTGGTGATTAACCTCTGGTTAAAACAATCATTTCCCAAAAAGCTTCCATTCGCACAATGCATGGTGCAATTCTCCAGAAATGTGAGGACACATTTGTAATGTCGTACATTACAAATATCGTACGTATATCGTGTATGTATGCATATCATACATACATGTGCTGATCTGACGTGCTTCAGGAAAAAAAGATACTGGATGTTTAATGATCATCTATAACATTGATTAGCAGTAAACTGGGGACAGGATCATGGGCAGACAAGGCTGTGGGGACCGAAAAGACCGAAATGCACCGATTACTGAAAAGGTTAAATGCTGGCTGTGATAGACAGGGATCAGGACACTCAGGGATTCACAGATTGCTGTGTACAGGCAAAGTCCCTTTCTCAATCCGACTGAGCATCCATGGAATGCATTGCACAAACAAGTCCCACATTTCAACTTACAGCACATAAAAGGATCTGCTGCTACGTACTGTAGATCCTGGTGCCAGATACTACAGAGATCATGTGGAGCCATGCCTTAAGGGGTCAGAGCTGTTTTGGTGGCACAAGGAGAGCCTACACTGTATTGGGCGTGATGTTTTGGGTTTTAATACTGTTCCCCAGTCCATCATACATACATTCCTTTTTTTATTTTCATTTTACCCTAGAGATAGATCATTTCTATGTAATGAAACATTATTGTTGGAGTAAGTGGGCCACCATTTGATGATCTCAGTGCCAATAATCTTGACTCAAGTTGGCTGTAAACAGACCCCATCCATCTAGGAACCTCTGTAGTCCAACTAGGGACAGCCAATGACAAGCATTAAAGGCCAGTGGTGACCAGTGTGTCATTTATCCAGACTCTTTTCTGTTCTGCCACCTATGTTGTGGAATGATCTTCCACTAGAAGAGTGTTTGACAATCTTTAAACAACGACTCAAGACGTATCTGTTTCTTCAATACCTGGACTAATCCCCCTCCCCCCCCCCCCTAAAAGAAAAGAAAAAAAAAAAAAAACTATTTTCAACTGTGTTTGACTGATGGCACTTAGTTAGTAACCTAGTAACCCAGTGTAAGTATCTATCCAATGACGGAAACTTCAAAACACTTTTTGTAAGTCGCTCTGGATAAGAGCGTCTGCCAAATGCCTAAAGTATTTATTCTCATTCTGTATGACTGTAGTAGGACCACCAGTCAACACTTACACATGCATTCATACTCTACGGGCAATTTGGGAACGGCAACTAGCCTAATCTGCATGTCTTTGGACTATGGGAGGAAACCGGAGAACCCAGATGAAAACCCACCAAGTATGGGGAAAACATGCTCACAGACCCGACGAAGGAATCGAACCCGGGACCTGGAGGTGCTAGGTGACAGTGCTAACCAATAAGCCACCGTGCTGCCTGTACCGTATACATACTGCCTAGAACATCAGGACATGTATAAAGAGGTACATAGAGTATGTCATGTCTCAGGGTTTCTAAAAGCCTTTGAGGTCAATGAGGAACCTCAAAATCAGGAGAAGCCATCTAGCCAGTGGTTGTGATCAGAGAAGCATGCCCAACTTGATGTCATGGCACGTCACACTACCAGGTCTACAACAAAAACAAGACATTTTATTACATCTCACCCATTCTCATGTTATTTGATTCATTCATTTATGCGCTTTTTCTTTTTAATTGAGAAAAATGATGTTATTAAGTGAGGTAAGTAATGAAAGATGGTAACTCCAGTTAGACGGTGAGTAAGCAGCATTGTTATACTTGAACTTATGAGTAAGCGTCTGCAAGTGCACTCGTAATGTACAGCCTAGTACTTATTTCCATTTCAAGGTTATACCAGGAATGAATTCCTGAATACCTTTTCAAACTCAGAATGAATTAATGATTACATTTACATTAACACTGTAACACATGAGTGTGAAATGAAGGCTATTTGTCTGGGTAGGTCTCTTCTTACTGTGAATTTCCTTGTTCTATAAAAAGAAAAACAATAACAAGTCGAATAATAAAGAGGGTTGCAGACGGTGAAAACAGCGTCCCTGCAAATTACAGTCAAGAACACAATGAACCATGCCAGATTTGCGGCGCTTTTTATTGTTGCCCCATTTATACCCACATAGTAAGAATAAAAATTAGTTTCCAGGATCATAGAGTAATACATAAAACAGCAGACTGAGCCAGAAACTGCTCTCACTGCCATTTTTTTCTCTTTTAGTTTTGTAGGGCAAACTATGTCCTATTTTCAAGTTTCGTTTGCTTGCATCTGTGTTGCTGTCCAGTGAATAAAAATAGCCGAGAAATGATGCTCAAAATATACAGATCCAAAAAAAAAAAAAAAAAAAACTCACATAAACAAAAGAGACTCACCTGCCAGATGAGTGGCTCGGCGAGCTGTGTTGTGTTTGAGAGGCAGATGCTGAGGACCAGAGTGTGGGAGGAGGACGTGAGGATGCTGGCGATGATGGCGTCCCGCATGGAGAAGGGTAGCATGGTGTAAACCACGAACACTATAAACAGAAAGAAAGAGACCTGCAATAGAAAAGAGAAAGAAAGAAAAAGAGAGAGAGTGTGAGAAAGCGTGAGGGAGAGAGAGAGAGAGAGAGAGAGAGAGCGGTTTGTGGTATTATTTTCCCCTTGAGGTATACTAGATGTATAGATAAAATAAAAGTGCACATAACGGAAGAGGATGAGATTATTGATGCAAACTGTCTGAATAATTGGCATATGTGTATAAGACATACAGACACAGAGTAGCTTTACAAAAAAAAAAAAATGGATGTAGATTTAGATCCCTAATGAGCACACCAGATTTGACAGATGAGAGGAAAATCTCCTCGAAACAACATGAGGAAGAAACCTGGAGAGATGAGAAAATGTTTTCCAAGGTACCCCAAAGTATGATTATACATCAAGACTCTTTAATTATGATGACAGACAGTAGTAATTATGTTGAAATCATGAGCAATATATAGGTGTATATTGTGTATACTGTATATTAGACTGTGGGAGGAAAGAAACGGAAGTACACAGGGGAAATCCACAAATCACGGGGAGAACATACAAACTTTATGCACATAGACCCCGAGGCCGCAATCAAACCTGGGCCCTTTAGGTGCAAGGTGACAGTGCGATACACTATTCCACCGTGTGTGTGTGTATATATATATATACAGTACAGTGCCATATAAATTACATTATTATATTATATAATTGGTATAATTATAGAATTGGTGTTCCCAAATTGGCAGTAGTGTGTGAATGTTCACCAGAGATTTACCGTGGTTGTGAAAATAGGAATAAATACAATGGTCACCATTGGCCTCCACGGTCCCTAATTGGACTCCAGAGGTTCCTAGGTGTGTGTGTATATATACGCCAACACTTCTATACAGTATAGAGATGTAATTATACTGTACACTGAAGCAACTGTGAAGATGCTTTCATATAGTATATGCAGAGTTTAGCCTGTTTGAACCTAACTTGGGCACAGACCAAATCTGGTCTAAGTGTGTGTGTGTGTGTGTGTGTGTGTGTGTGTTTGTGTGTGTTTGTGTGAGTGAGTAAGTGAGTTTGTTTTCAACTTGACTTTGTCATAAACTGAGTGATAAATAAATAAATAAATAAATAAATTAAAGAAATTAAAGATGCGATACACAATATGATTTAAGCAGGATATCAGATAATTATCTAAGAATTTAAAGAGACTCATCTCCATCTTTCCCTGTACTTGTGTTGATTTATTTTAATGCTTTTTGTTGGCTGTATTTCTGACCAGTGAATAAAAGTACAGTGTTTCAGCCCTACACACTGGCTTCTTAGTTCATCTCATCATCATTAGTGAAGCCAACTAAATGACCATCGATATATTACAGTATCTTCTTGTTGCACTCTTACTCTTATTAGAACTTTTGTACTGGTCAGTGATGCACTCTCCTTACCTGTGTCCATTACCGAGGCACATTGTCTTCTGTTCTGCTCGCACTCATGCACTTTTAATAGATTAGGGTCTTTTAAAGACAGATATATTTTAGATATATTTAGTCATGTGTACAGTCATGTTCAAATGTTATTATCCCCACTTTTTAAAATTCTTTTTGTCTAAAAACATAATAAAATCATCTGATCATAGCATAGCAGTATTAGCCAAATACAACCACAGATGAACAACATCATACTGTATATCTTTTTTCACCATGCCATTATTTATTCAACAAAAATGAAATCAAAATCAAAAACAACAACAACAACAACAAAAAACATGCAGGCAATACTATTTACCCCGTTACTGCTTTCACAGAATTTAAGAGGGTATGTTGCATCCAGGTGTTGCTAATCATCAGTCCTTGTTTAATTGATCATCAGCAGGTTTACAGACCTCTGTAAATGCAGAAGGTCTGTGAAGAAGCCTGGTCTGGAGCATTCAGGCGTGTGTTAACACAGTGGCAGGAAAGAAAGACATGAGCAATGGACTTAAAGAAGCAATTGTTTTTGCACATTAATCTGTAACGAGCTATAAAATAGTGGCCAATCTTTTTAGAAGTGGACGTCCCAGCACATTCACCCCGAGGTCAGACAGAAATACAAAAGAGCTACATCCAGGCCTCACTGAGCACGTTAAATGTTTCATGAATTCATGCACAATTAGAAGAAGACTGAAAAAGTACAGTTTGTTTATAATGGAATGCCAGGAGAAATGTCTAAGAAGAACATTGAAGCATGACTGAGGAAACAAGACTTCTGGAACAATGTCTCATAGACGAATGAGAACAAAGTGGAGTTGTTTGACCTCATTGATCAGCACCATGTTTTAGAAAAAACCAAACAGCACTTCAGCAGAAAAACCACATAACTACCGTCAAGCACAGCGGTGGATTGGTGGTGATTTGAGCTTGTTTTTGCAGCCACAGGACTTGAGCATCTTGCAGTCATTGAGTCAACATAAACTCCTCTGTATACCAGAGTATTCTAGAAGCAAAATGCGAGGCCATCTGTCTGACAGCTAAAGGGTAGTCTCAATTCGGGCATGCGACAGGACAATGACCTGAAGCACAATCTATGTCAGAATGGCTGAAATATGAAAGCATTAAGGTTTTGAAACAGCCTAGTCACACCTTAACCCTACTGAAATGCCGAAGCTGAAGCAATGTTGTAAAGACAAATGGAACAAAATGATGTTAGAGCCATAAAAGATAAACTTATACCGGAAATGATAACCTCAAGTTATTTGCTGCTAAAGTTGGAT